>JAJMZS010003339.1:0-22719 GCA_023807205.1 Isotricha prostoma | reverse complement strand
CCATATTATACAGAAAAAAAAAATAAAACTAATGATTTAAAAGAAATTGCAATGAAATTATCAATGTTAAGTTTTTGTGAAAAATAATTAAATAAATATAAATAAATTATAAATTAAATAATTTGAAATATATCTATAAGACTACATAAAGAAAATTTAATGCTTTAAATTTACCAAAACAAATAAAAAATTGCATTAGTGATTTAAATGTAAATTTAGGGAAAAAAATACTAAAAAAAGAAATAAATGAAATAATGAAAAGTGCAAAATCATTTGAAGAAATAAATAAGTATTTAAAAGGAAATTTTTTAAATATTAGTAGAACATAACTAAAAATAATAATATTTAAATATATTAGTTTAGTAGCATACACAATAGAAAAATTAACTGATAATAGAAGATGTTTTAGAAAAATCGGTGGTGTTTTAGTAGAAAAAGATTTAGTAACTGTTAAAAAAGATCTTTTAGTAGAAATTTCTAATATTAAAGCAACTTTAGATGTTGTTAATAAATCAATGAAACAACAAGAAGATATTTTAACTCAATTTGAAAAAAAATATAGAGATATTCTTAAAGAAAGTACTGATAAAAAATCAGAAGATAAAAAAAGAGAATAAAGAAAATAAAGAAGGTAGAGGAGTACTTGTATAAAAAAAATAATATATTTTGGTAATAAAAAAAATTAAAAATTTCCATTTTAATAAAAAGAAATTTATCTTTTATATTAAAAACTAAAATTATATATAGAAATATTAATCAAATAATCATACAAATAAAAAAGTAGGTAATTCCATAATTTTAAACAAAATATTTCCCAATTTAAAATTCATTTCTCCTTTTAATTTAAAATTATCATCTTCTTTAATTAATAATATAGAACTATTTGTGCTTCCTGAATCTTTATAATAAAACATATTACATTCTTTTGAAAATCAATTACACCATGAAAATTTTGAAATTGAAGGTTTTGATATTATAATTTTACAATTTGTTCTTCCTATTGAAATGGGACATTTTTTTCATTAAAAGAAAAAAGTTGATTTTCATTTTCTTTAACTTCAATTTCAATCTCAATTTCTTTTATATAATTTAATTTTTTAGTTACTATAATTATAAATATATTTCCTAATAATAAATAATAATCTTTTTCAATATTAAAATATACAAAATCATTTATTTCATAATAAATAATAATAGAATCATATATCATATAAAGATTATAATCTTTAGTTTTTTTTTTGAAAAGAAATATTAAAAACTCTTCCTTTAGAAGATTCTTTTTTTTTACTTTATCATTATCATTTATATAATTAATAATAAAATCATTATAATATATTCCTCTATCATCAGTAGCATTTTTTATAACAAAAAAGTTTGACAATCTTTTTTTTTTCTTAAACCATCTATCATTCCTTCACTTGTTATTATAATTTCTTTTTCAAAAAATAATTGAAAATAATAATTTAGGACCAATTGTTCCAATATCTTCTTTTTCATTTCTTATTGATTGAATTGGAAATTGAAAAAGAAATTAAAGATGAAAATTAATTATTTTCTTTCATTTTTGACTGATTAAATATTTTTGAACTTTTATCATTTTTTATCTCTTCTATTTTTTGTTATTTCTTTTTCATCAATTCTCATTTTATTTATAATTTGAAATTAATTATTTTATTTATTTTTAATAAATTAATAATTACAATTTTCCAAATCAAAAATTAAAAAAAAATAATAAATAAAATGGTGAAATATTGATTCACCCTTTTTTTTCTCTTTTTTTTATTTCAAAATTATTAATTAAATAAATTTATTATAATTAAATTATAATGGGGTTATTTTAATTAATATTAATTAAATATAATCTATTAAATTTAAATTTGTTAGAAATTATTCTATTTACTCATCAATAAAAGAAAAATAATTTAATAAAAAATAACTCTTTTTTACCATATTTTGTAATATTTGAAGATATATATAAATAATTACATTTTCCATTTATGAATTATTTAATTAATAAAATTAAAATTACCCATTATAATTTAATTATAATAAAATAAAAAGACAACAAATAATAGTTTAACTATAGTTAAAAAAAATATAAATAATGATAATAAAAACACTTGATTTAGGTATTCCCGTAACACTTATTGATACTGCGGGAATCCACGAAGAAGGAAAAGATAAAGTTGAAAAAATCGGAATTGAGTATTCTCTGCAATCAATTAACGAATCGGATTTAGTACTTTTTGTTTATGATGCTTCCCTCGGTATGAATGAAGAAGACAAAAAGGTTTTGGAACTTTTAAAAGACAAAAACCATCTTGTTGTTGCAAACAAATCTGATATTGTAAAATCACGCAATGATAATGCTCTCTATACTTCAGCATCAAAAGGTGAGGGAATAGACAATTTAAAAAATATGTTGACTGCAAAAGTCTGCAATATTGAACCGGAAAGTTTGGAATTTGTCACCAACACACGCCAGCAAGAATGTTTGAGAAAAGCAAAGACTTCAATAGAACAGGCTCTTTTAGCAGCACAACTGAGAGAACTCCAAGACCTGATTTCGATTGATGTAAAATCAGCAATACTGGCATTGGACGAACTCACTGGCGAATTAATTACGGATGATATTTTAGATAATATCTTCGACCATTTCTGCATTGGCAAATAGTTTTTATAAATAACTTGTTTGTGCTAAACTATCCTTGTATTAGTTAGAGGGATCCACCTCAGGGGTAGGGGTAAATGAGATGGGCTGGCAGATGTGACTACCGGTTTGGAGTTTATTCCGGAAAGGATAAAAATGGAAAAAAACAATGAAACGTTGAGAACTCTAAGACACTCTTGTTCTCACATTATGGCACAAGCTGTGCAAAAGCTGTTCCCACAGGCAAAGTTAGCCATAGGACCGGCAACAGACGAAGGATTTTATTACGATTTTGACTTGACTGACGGTTATGCGTTTACAACCGAAGATTTGGCAAAAATCGAAGAAGAAATGAAAAACATCATAAAAGAAAACCTCACATTTGAGAGATACGAGGTTCGGGATGTTGATGCAAAGATTGCGGAGTTCAAAGCAGAAGGCGAAGTTTACAAGGCTGAACTTCTTGAAGAACACAGAAATGATAACCCAACTTTATATTTAACAAAAGATAAAGACGGAAATGTTTTGTTTAACGATCTTTGTGCAGGACCTCACATTCCGAACACCTCATATATTAAAGGAAATGCTATTAAGTTATTAAAAGTTGCAGGTGCATATTGGAGAGGAAACGAAAAGAACAAAATGCTCCAGCGTATTTATGCGACTGCTTATTGGAATAAAGAAGACTTACAAGCTTATTTAACCTTCTTGGAAGAAGCTGAAAAACGTGATCACAGAAAACTCGGAAAACAGTTAGACTTGTTCTCAACTCGTGAAGAAATGGGCGGAGGCTTAGTATTGTGGCATCCGAACCTTGCTTGTGTTCGTGAACAAATCGAAAACTACTGGAGAGAAGAACACAGAAAAAGAGGTTATGTAATTGTTAATACTCCTCAAATAGCAAAATCTACTCTTTGGGAAATTTCAGGTCACATGGATCACTACAAAGAAAATATGTTCTTTGTTCAAAAGGATGAGGATTCTGACGATCAATATGTTGTTAAACCTATGAACTGTCCGTTCCATATCTTGATTTATCAGGCAAACAGATATTCATATCGTTCATTACCATTGAGAATGGCTGAACTCGGTACTGTTTACAGAAAAGAAAAATCAGGCGCTTTGTCAGGTTTAACTCGTGTTCAAGGCTTTACTCAAGACGATGCTCACATTTTCTGTACGCCTGAACAACTGGTTGACGAAATCAATGCTATTATTGACTTTGTAGCAGATACAATGGCTATTTTCAAGATGGAATTTGAAGTTGAACTTTCAACTCGTCCTGAAAGCTATGTAGGAGAAATTGAAAACTGGAATAAAGCTGAAGCAGGATTGAAAGAAGCTATGGAACGTCGTGGTATGAAATACGATATTAACGAAGGCGACGGCGCGTTCTACGGTCCGAAAATCGACTTCAAAGTTAAAGATGCTATCGGAAGAACTTGGCAATGTGCAACAATTCAGCTTGATTTCAACCTTCCTGCAAGATTTGATATCAAATATCAGGACAAAGACGGTCAATTAAAAACACCTTTGATGCTCCATAGAGTTATCTTTGGCTCAATGGAAAGGTTCCATGGTATCTTAATTGAACACTATGCAGGTGCATTCCCTTGCTGGCTTGCTCCTACACAGGTTGCAATTGTTCCGATTTCTAACGAAAAACACGCAGATTTTGCTGAAAAAGTTTACAAGAAGATGCGTGAAGCAGGTATAAGAGTTCAGCTTGATGATCGTTCTGAATCTATGAATTACAAGATTAGAGAATCTCTGCAAGACAAGAAAATACCTTATGTCTGTGTAATCGGCGACAAGGAAATTGAAGCAAATGCTGTTGCGGTAAGAAAACGCGGAGTCGGCCAGGTTGGAACACTCGGCGTTGACGAATTTATCTCTAATGTTCTGAAAGAAATCAAAGACAAGGTATAGAGTTAAATATATTGAACAATACAAAAAACGGGTTATAATTAATTTATAACCCGTTTTTACTTTGAGGATTTTATGAAAAAAATTTTGGTTCTGTTTATAACACTTGTATTCTGCACGCTTGGTGTTTTTGCATATAGTTATCCGCGATGGCGAACAATGCCTATTAGGGTTTATATTCCGGAACACGGTGATTATAGCAGACTTATGGCAAGAGCTTTTAATGCATGGCAGAGAAAATCCGGCGACACAGTTTATTTTAAGGCTGTATCAAAACCGAGCGAAGCTGATATCTATGTAGGTTTTGTTGACTATGTTACCTCCTGCAATGACGGGAATGCCGTTGGATGTACAGTTGTTACTACAAGAAAAGGGTTTTTCCAACAAAATTATATTGAAATAGGTACAAAAGAAACAAAAATCGTTAATAATCGGGGTAGAGTTGAGAAACGTGAAGTACAACGCTCTCCCGAACATGTTTATGGCGTTATGATTCATGAAGTAGGTCATGCTCTTGGACTTGAACATTCTGATAACAAAGGCAGTATTATGTATCCGTATGATCTGGAAGACATTCAGTATGTAACAGATACAGACTTAAGACTTTTGCTGAATAAATACAGATAATTATTGCATTTTAGAATAATGTTCGTTATAAAAATCTTCAAAGCTGTCTTCTAAAATTGCTTGGCGTGCTTTTTGAGAAAAATCAACCAAGAATTTTATATTGTGGATGGACATTAAAGCTTGTCCTGTCCCTTCGTCGCACTTATATAAATGCCTTAAATATGCCTTGGAATGGTTTCTGCAAGTATAACAATCGCAATTTTCATCCAAAGGCGAAGGATCTTCCTGATAAGCTGCATTCTTAATTTGTTTCTTTCCTTCGTAAGTAAAGAAAGAACCATGACGTGCATTACGGGTAGGAAGAACACAGTCGAACATATCTATTCCGCGCTTAATTCCGTCAAGCAAATCTTCCGGAGTTCCTACTCCCATTAAATATCTTGGTTTATCGTGAGGTAAAAGAGGTGCGGTAAATTCCACAAAATGGTTCATTGTTTCTTTATCTTCGCCAACACTTAATCCGCCGATTGCATATCCAACTGCAGGGATAGAAGAAACAAACTCTGCACTTTCACGTCTTAAATCGTCATAAAAAGC
The DNA here is from genome assembly GCA_023807205.1 of Isotricha prostoma. NCBI lineage: Eukaryota > Ciliophora > Litostomatea > Vestibuliferida > Isotrichidae > Isotricha > Isotricha prostoma. The sequence continues at coordinate 16,979 of JAJMZS010003339.1, read as the reverse complement.
ACCCTGACAAATCGGAAATAGTGCTTGTTTAGGATTTGTTTTTGCTTTAACACATCTTTCAAGCCATCTGTGAGTGCGTTCCATTGCTTCTTTTGCAGTTTCATAATCACATCCGTACGGTGCACACCAATCAAATGCCATAATAATATCCGCACCTATTGATTCCTGTATTTCCATTGATATCTCAGGACTTATGAAATGTTTTTTTCCGTCTTTCGGATCTCGAAACTCCACACCTTCTTCCGTTATTTTTCTCAAATGTGCAAGAGAAAACACCTGAAATCCGCCCGAATCCGTTAAAACAGGTTTTTTCCAATTCATCCATTCATGAATACCGCCAAACTTTTCTATTAATTTGTGCCCTGCTCTTAAGTATAAATGGTATGAATTGGCTAATATTATTTGCGCACCTGTATCGTAAAGGTTATTATTAGTAACGAGTTTTACTGTAGAATTTGTTCCGACAGGCATAAAAATCGGAGTTAAAATATCTCCGTGCGGAGTATGCAAAACTCCCGCTCTTGCTCCCGTTTTGGAATCAACATGCTCTAATGTATATTTAAAATTCTCGCATTAATTCTTCCTTATCGCTATTTATACCCATTTTGCAACGATACTTAAAGACGTTACATATATTATTTAAACATTAATAAATAATCCAATGAAAAAATAATTAATTTAATTCAAAAAAATAAAAATAAAAAAAATGGAAATTCAAATAAACCCATTAGGTGCAGGTCAAGAAATAGGTCGTAGTTGTATAATAGTAAACATAAAAGGTATAAAAATAATGTTTGACTGTGGAGTTCACATGGGTTACACAGACGAGAGAAAATATCCCGATTTTAAAAGACTAATATCAAAATATAAAAAATCCGAAGACCAAAAAAACAAAAATACAAAAATCGAAAAAAATGATTATTCCGAAGTAGTAGACTTACTAATAATAAGTCACTTTCATTTAGATCATTGTGGCGCATTACCTTATTTCACAGAAATTTTAGGTTATAAAAATCCAATTTTATGTTCTCAACCAACAAAAGCAATTCTTCCAGTAACATTAGAAGACTTTAGAAAAGTAATGGGTGAATATAAAGGACAAAATAGTATTTTAAGTCCAGATCAAATAAAATTATGTGTAAATAAAATAAAAACAATAGAATTAAATGAAACAAAAATATTTAAAAAGAATATAAAAGTTACTTGTTTTTATGCAGGTCACGTTTTAGGAGCAAGTATGTTTCATATTGATATTGATGGATATACAATTTGTTATACTGGTGATTATAATACTATTATTGATAGACATTTAAATGGTGCTTATATGCCAAAATTATATCCTGATGTTTTAATGACTGAAACAACTTATGGTGATAAAGTAAGAGATACTAAGAGAATAAGAGAAAGAGAATTTTTAAAAAAAATACAAGAAATTATTGATAAAAAAGGTAAAGTTTTAATACCAATTTTTGCTTTAGGGAGAGCACAAGAATTATGTATAATTTTAGATACTTATTGGAAAAGAAATAATTTAGATGTTCCTATTTATTTCCTTGGTCCAATGGCACAAAAAGCTAATTTTTATTATAAAATATTTCAAAATTGGATGAATTCAACAGTTAAGAATTTATTTATTAAAAATAATGTATTTGATTTTAAATTTATTAAACAAGGTGATAAAGTTTTAATGGGTGGTGATAGGCCAATGATAATATTTGCTACTCCTGGAATGTTACATGGTGGATTAAGTTTAAGTATCTTTAAAGATTATATTGCTCATGATAAGAAAAATTGTGTAATTATTCCTGGTTATTGTTCAATGGGGACTGTTGGTAATAGAATAATTTCAGGTGAGAAAAAATTAGAAATTGATAATGAAATTGTTATTGTTAATTGTGAAGTTTATTATATGTCTTTTTCTGCTCATGCTGATGCGAAAGGTTTATTACAATTAATTAAAAATATTCAACCTAAAAATATTATTTTAGTTCATGGAGAATATGAAATTATGAAAAAATTTAAAAGTACTTGTATTGGAAAAAGAATTAAAAATGATATTATTATGCCTGCTAATAATGAAGAAATTGATTTTAAAAAATTTAATTTAATTAGACATATTAATATTAATAAAGATGTTTTTGATGTTATTAAATGCTTGTTTTATTTGAAAAAAGAATATGAAAGTAAAAATGTTAATATTTGTCTTTTTAATTTAGGAATTTTATATAATGAAGATATTAAACAAAGATTTTTAGTTATGAATAAAATTGATTTATTTAATGGAAAAAGAATTAAAAGTGTTGTTAATAATAAAATTTGTTATACTTGTTATAATAGAAATATTTTGGAAATTTTTATAAAGTTTTTAGTTTTGTATTATTCGAAAATTGCGAAATATTATTTTGAGTTAGTTGATAATAAAAAAAAATTAAATGTTGAATTTATTGAAGATGATACTAATAAAATTATTTTTTCTTTTAAATGTTGTTCTGATGAATTTGATGATATTTTAGATACTAAAAAAATTTATAAAATTATTCAAATTTTTCAAAAAATAAATAATTTATCTAAATAATTTAATTTATAAATTTATTTAATACATTAATATTATAAATAATAATAAAATTAAAAAACAATTAATTTTTAAAAATCAAACAATTTTTTAAAATCTTTATTAGTAATTTTTTGTTTTTTAACAATATTATCACTTTCATTATCTTTACTACTACTATCAATTGATATTTTTCTTTTTTTTGAAATTTGTTCTTTATTAGAATTATCATCATCTTTTTTTTTCTTTACTGTAATATTTCTCTTACTTTCATTTATAATAATATTTCTTCCTTTTAACATTTTTCCATTTAATTTAATTGCTTTATCCATATCTTCTTTATCATTAAATTCAATAAATCCATAACCTTTTGGTTTATTATTATCATCTTTACATATGAAAATTTTCAAAATATTATTTTTTTCAATTTTACCTTCTTTAATTAAAAAATCTTCTAAAGTTTCTTTTTTAACTTTAAAATTTAAATTCGAACAATGAACAACAAATTTAACTTGATTTCTTAATTTTTCATTAGAAATACTATTTTGAATAATAACTTTCCTTCCATCAATATAAATATTATCTTTATTTTCCATAACTTTATCAATAGAATTTTTATCTTGAAATTCAATATAACAATAACCTTTTGGTTTATTAGTTTGTTTATTATAAATAATTCTAATTTCTAATATTTCTCCATATTTACTAAAAATATTTTTAATAGATTTTTCATTTGATTCATATGATAAATTATTAACAAAAATTGTTCTAATATCATTTTCTCCATTTTTTGGTGGTTTACTTAAAGCACAAGTAATAATATTATTATGAAATTTAGTCTCATTAATATTTAATACACATTCTTTTGCGTTTGAGTTATTTTCAAAATCAATAAATGCAAATCCTCTTCCTTTTCCTTTTTCATCTTTTACTAATCTTATATTTTTTATATTTAATAATGGACATTTTTCTAATATCATATTTTCTATTTCTTTTTCTGATATTTCTTCATTTTCTGGTAAATTTTTTATTATTACTTTTTTATCTTCTATATTTTCATTAAAATTCATATCTACTATTTCATTAAAGGAATTTTTTTTAGAATTTTTTTCTATATATTTTATTGTTTGTTCTATTGTTTTTATTGTTCCAAAAATTTTTTCCCATGATAACCAATTTCTTCTTATTATTTCTTTTTCATCATTTTCTAAATTAATAAAAGCATTTTTATATACATTTCTTATATCAATTGGTTTTCCTATTGTTTTAATATAATATAAATAAGCTCTATATGAATGAATATTATTATTAATTTGACAAAAATTTGACATTATTTCATTTAACATTGAAATATTTTTTATTTTATATGTTTCAAATTCTGTCCATATAAAATAAAATGCATCTAAATAACTTTTTTTATTTATATGTTCTACATATTCTATTGATTGTTTAAATAATTTCCTAATTTCTTTTAATTTTTCATTATTTTCTATATAATTTCTACATTTATATTCTAAATAATATTTCCAAATTTCACATTTATGTTCATCACTTAATTTTTTATCATCTAAATTAAGTTTAATAATTTTAATTATATCATCATTAGATTTATTTTCAGATTCCATTTTTCTTAATTTTAAAATTAAATCAATAGTATTTTCTTTTTCATCATCTTCCCTCATAATTAAAAAAATTATTAAAAATAAAAAAACAATTTAAAATAAAAAAAGCAAATTTAAAAAAAAATAATAAAAATAAAAAAACTATAATAAATAATAATTAATCTTCATCAATATTATTTTCTCTACTAACTTTCCTTTGTAACATTTGTTCTTTTTTTTCATATTCCACAATTTTCTCATTTAACTCTTTTTGTTTCTTAGTATAAATTTTATTAAATTGAGAAATATATTTAAGATTTCTTTCTAAATTAGATTGTTCTAACATACCAAAACCAATTCCAGTATCTCTAAATTCTTGTTCAGGAACACCAAAATTCATTCTATTTTGTTTTTTCCTTATTTCAGTAACTTCAAATATTTTTTTTAATCTTCTTGCATTTTTTCCTCCTCTTTTCTTTCTTGGTTTTTCATCAGGTCTTGGTAAAGGTTTATGTATAACTGGTTCAACATTATTTATTATTTTATCTATTTTTTCTTTTATTTTACTTTTAATTTCTTTTCCATATTCTCCATTTTTTTTTACTTTTTCAAAATCCATTCTTGCACTTAATGCAATTTTATTTGCATATTTTCTTAATATTTTCATTTTTAATTTATTATCACTTTCTTTTTTATATTCTGGTAATTCTGTTAAAAAACCATTATTTATTTTATTATGATTATCAAAATTTAAATTTGAATTATTTTTTCCCATATTTAATATTGAACTACTTGGTATATTTATTAATTTTTTTAAACTTCCTGCTTGAGATATTAATTTACTTGCAATATCAGATCCGACTAATTCAGTTAAATTTGGTGCAATTTTTGGCATATTTTTATTTATAAAATTTTGAATTTGTTCTAATATGTTATTTAACTCTAAATATTGAGTATATATAATTTTTATTTTTTCTGTTATATTAATATCATTTTCTCTATATTCCATTCTTTCTTTTGCGTTATTTAATACTAAACTAAATGATAAATATATATTTGATGGAAGAAATGATAAATCATCTTTTATGTCTTGAATTCCTTTTTTTCTAAATATCTCTTTTTCTTCTATTACTTTTATTGTTTTTATGTAAAATAATGGAATTGTTATTAGTGAACTTAATTGAGGAAAAATATCTGAGTAAATATCTACCATTTTATTTAGTAAAAATGATAGTTCTTGTTTTAATGATAATATATATGAGTTTCCTTTTGTTAAATTGTTTACTAATTCATTTGATTGAAGATTTTTTTTATTTTCTAATTCTTTTATATATTCTTTTATTTCATTTATATTTATAATATTTTGTTGTGAATATTTATTTTCATTATCAATTTTATTATCAAATATTTCTATATCATCTTCATCATTTTCTAATCTTTCTAATTCATTTTCAATTTCTTCATCTAAATTTCTTTTTTCTACATTTTTTAAGTCCATTTAATTAAAATTTAATACAATTAAAAAAAATTATTTATATATTAATTAAAAAAAAATATTAAATAAATGAATATTTTTAAGATTATTATTTTAAATATTATTAAAATCATAAAAATTGAAAATGTCAAATGAAAAAATAGAAGAAGAACAAATTACAAATTCAATAAATGATGAAAATAATAATAATGATGTTCTAGAAAAAGTAAATATAGATGAAATAAAAAATGAAGAAAAAAACGATATAAATAAAGAAGAAGATAAAATAACAAATGAAGAAGAAAATCTTCCAAATCAAGAAAAATCATTAAAAACTTCACCTTTAATAGTAAAAAAAAATAAAAAAAAAAGAAATATAGAAAATTTAAGACCATTTAGAAATGCATATAGACCAGGATTTGAAAATACAATATTAGAAGATCCAGAAAATGATACAATTATTGAATATGAAGATATTAATTTAAAACTAATTGAAAAAATTAAAAATAAATTTAAAACAGGGACTCTTTATCATACAATGTTAATTCTTTTTATAAATTCACCTGTTATTATTGTATTATATGTTGTTTATATATTTGCAAATAGTTTATTTTGTGGAATTATTGGATTAATTTTAGTTTTTATTTTTTCTATTTATACTTCAAATATTATTTTAAAATTGAATATTGAAACTTCTAATGATAAAATTCAAAATATATTAAAAATAAATATTAAAAATTGGGTTTATTATATTTATCTTATTTCTGATTTTTTTTATAATTTCGGTATTGGATTCATAAATTGCAATATTGCTTTTAATTTTATTGAAACATTTAATCAAAATATATTTCAACAAAAAGATTATAATGTTTATAAAAATTATATTCAAAGTGGTATAGTCTTATTTTTTCAATTATTAATATCAATAACAAAGAAAAATTTAAAAAATATAATTAATTTATGTTTAATTATTTTATTCCAAATTTTATTTATTTTTATTATGATAAAATATGAAAATAATGTAAAAAGTATTGATGTGATTTTTTTTGATGAAATACAATTGTTTTTTATATTCTTTCCAATATTATTTTTATGTATGTCTAATCATAATATTATTTTAGATGAATGTAAAAATATGAAAATATTTACATTAAATAGAGGTAAAAAAGTAGTAAAAATGACAATTATATCACAATTTATATTATATTTTGTTAATGGAATTTTATTATCTTTTAAAGTAAAAGATTATAATTTAAATAATAAAAATCCAATTGTTTGGTTAATAGGTGAAAAACCACTTGAAAGAGAATTTTTTTATAATATTTTTATAACAATTATTATATTGATTTTTATATTTTGTTCTTTTAATTCTAGTATTTATTTAAAAATTGCTATTAATAATAATATTATAGAAGATGATATCAAGGAAAAAATAATATTTTATTTTTTAATAATTATTTATAATGTTTTAAATTGTTTGTTATATAATAATAATGTGAAAAGTTTACTCTTCATAATTTCAATCACTAGTTTTTTTAGTTTAATGGTATGTTATATAATACCATTATATACATATTTGAATATTCATAAATCTATTTCAAAATCTAATTTAATTATTAATATTATTATTATAATATGTTTTTTACTGTTAGGATTTTTTCAATTTATTTTTTTAATATTTTCTAAAGATTTGATAAAAGAAAATAAATATTAATGAAATATATAATTAAAAAATAAAATTATTTATATTTAAAAAATAATTAAAATTATTTTACTTAAAAATAAATTTTTAAAATTTAAAACTCAATAAATTAAAAAAAAATTAATTTATAAATTTAAATGCTTCCAACTGATTTACATTCAAAAATAATTTCAGAAAGTTCTATAAATATATCAAAAGAAAATTCAACTCAACCAATGACAAATAAAAATAATGATGATTCATTTTCATTATATTTAGAAAATATAAAAGAATTTGGAACTCAAATAATTGAAGAAGAAAAAATTTCAAATTTTAATATAAATTCAGCAAAAAATATAATATCAGATTATTATATAATAACAAAAATTTTAAAAAATACATCATCAGAAAAAAGATTTATTGCTCAAACTTTTATTGACATTGAAGATTTAAATAAAAAAAGACAAATAAACATATTAAATGAAGTAATAGAAGTTTGTTTAAAAGGTTTATGGGCTCAAAATGAAATAAATATTCATAATAAAATATTTATAAATGCTAAAATTGATAAAGATGAAAAATGTTATTTAATAAATTCAAATAATATAAAAAATAATAGTAATCCAATTGAAATATTTTTACAATCATATATTATAATTGAACCTGAAATTATTTTATCCCCTTCTCAAATTAAATTAGGTTTTGATTGTATTAGACATAGTTTAATTGTTGAAGAATTTAAAAGTATTTCAAATGATGATATATCTATTTTTACTATTGTTGGTAAAATTATTCATGAATTTTTTGAAAATACAATTTCAAATTTATTTTCTAATAATATTCCAATTAATGGTGATTTTATTAAAACAAATTTAGAAAAAATAATAAAAAATTATTATTTTGAAATATCATTAATTAATAAAACTTATGAAGAAATACATAAAGAAAGTTTTTCTTTTATTGAAAATATTTATCATTTTTATAAAACATATTTTGAAGATGGTAGTTTTTTAAAAAATGGAGTTAAGATTTTAAAATATATAAATTCAGAAAAAAAAATAATGAGTCCATCACTTGGAATTGGGGGTTATTTAGATATTTTAGTTGAATTTATTAATAATGAAGAAAAACAATATTTTGGTCCTTTAGAATTAAAAACTGGAAAATATCATTATATTACAGATCAATTACAAGTTTATTTTTATTGTTTAATGTTATCAAAAGAAATTTATCAAAATTGTACAAATGGAGTTTTAATTTATTTAAAAGATGGAAGTTATGAAGTGATTAATATTAAACCTTTAGAATTAATTAATGCTATTGTTTTAAGAAATGTTATTGCTAATAAAATTAAATATTTTGAAAATATTCAATATGAAAATAATAATGATAGTAATGATAATAATAAAAATAATAATAATAATGACAATAATAAATTATTACCTGATATTAAAGATTTAGAATCAAAAACTTGTCAAAAATGTTTTAAATATAAAATTTGTAAATCACATTATTATTTAATTGAAAATATTAATAATGATGTTTTTCCTAATGAAATGAAATATTATTTTCAAGAATTTTATAAAATTATCAATAAAGAAGAAAATTTCTATATAAAAAATAAAAGAAAATACAATATTGAAAATTTTAAATTTAACGAAAAAAATGTATTTAAATGTTCAAATATTGAAGATAAAGGAACTTCTTTTCAAATTACACTTAATTATATTGGAACATCAAATTTTTCATTTTCATTTCTAAAAGATATAAAAGAAGAATATTATATATTTTTTAAAGATATTAATATTAATGTAAGAGGAATAACAATAAATAAAACAGATAATTCAATATTAATAGAAATACCAAAATATAGAATTGATATAAAAAATAGAAATTTAATAGAAAATTACACAAATAAATTAGTATTAATTAAAAAAGCAGAAACATTAACAAAAGTTAACTTTAAATTCATGAGAGGAAATTTAATAACATTTCTATTAAATCCAAACAAATCAAAAATAATAGAAAATCTCCAATCAAGAATATTATATAATAAATATCCTCAATTTTATGGAAACACAACAGAATATTATAAAAAAGTATTAAATACAATAAGAGAAAATTTTGATGAAGAATTTAGAAATTTAAACGAAAATCAACAATTTGCAATATTTAAATCAATATTATCAACAGATTATATGTTAATTCATGGGTTTCCAGGATCAGGAAAAACAACTTTTATAACATTATTAACAAGAATATTATATTCATTAAATAAAAAAATTTTAATAGTATCTCATACAAATACAGCAGTTGATAATATTTTATTAAAATTAAAAAAAACAAAAACTCCTTTTTGTAGAATTACAAATAATTATGAAATAATTCATAATGAATTAAAAGAAAATATATTAAATATTCATAAATATAATTCAGTAAAAGAATGGGATGATTTTTTATCAAAAAATTTAATATTTGCAACAACACTTTTTGGTATATCACATAAATTTTTTTCATATCACACTTTTGATTATTGTATTGTTGATGAAGCGTGTCAAGCATTTGAAATTGAATTACTTGGTGCCTTATTAATATCAAATATATTTATTTTAGTAGGAGATCCTAATCAATTATCTGCAATGTTATTATCAATTCCTCCTCAAAAACAACCTCAATTATTATTTTTAAGATTATTAAAAGGAAAATTTATTGATAATAATAATGAACATGATAATGTTTATATTAAATTAAATTTACAATATAGAATGAATGAGAAAATTATGCAAATTTCTAATGAATGTATGTATGATAATTATATGAAATGTGCTAATCAAAATGTTGCTAATAGATTTTTAAAAATTGATAATTTTGAAAGTTTAATTAATGTTAAAAAGTGGATTAAAGATATTTTAAATCCTGAAAAACCAGTTTTATTTATTGATTATAATATTATTTTGAAAGATAGTAATTTTTTAATAAATAATAATGAATCTGATAAAAATGATATTGAAATTAATATTATTTTTCAAATTATTTCAGTTTTAAATGATTTAAAATTTAATATGAATGAAATTGGAATAATTACACCATATAAAACTCAAGAAAATGCTTTAAGGGAAAAATTAAATAAATTAATTAATCCTAATAATATTTATACTATTGATAAAAGTCAAGGAATTGAAAAAGAAATAATATTTGTAAGTTTTGTTAAAACAAATGAAAAAACAAAATTATTAACAGATAATGCAAGAATAAATGTAGCATTTACGAGACCAAGAAGTAAATTAATATTAATAGGAATTACAAATATTTTAATTAATATTCCAACAATAAAAGATTACATAAATATATTAATAAGAGATAATTTAATATATAATTTGTCTAATATATAAATTAATATATAATCAAATTAATTAAATAATTTAATATATATAATTATGAAAAAATATACTTTAATAGAAAAAGAAGGGAAACAACAATGTCAAAAATGTCTTCAATTTGGTCATTGGACTTATGAATGTTTAAATGAACCTGTTTATTTATATAGACCAAGTAGAACTCAATTATGTAAAAATAAACAATATTCAATTCCTTTAGTTATAAATGAAGAACCACCTGAAAAAATTAAAGTAAAAGGACCTGAATTTAAATCAATAAATTCAAATTTAAATAATGAAAGTTCAAAATCAAATTCAAATAGTTCTTCTTATTCTTATTCTTCTTCTTCTAATAATTCTGATTATAGTGATAATGATGATTCTTCTTTTTCTTCTTCTTCTATTTCTAATGAAGATAATAAAGGAAAAATGAATTCTTTTTTTAATATGATTCAAAGTTATAAAAAAGATAAAGATAAGGCTTTAAGGAAAGAAAAATTAGATAGAGATATGAAAAAATATCGAAATAAAAGTCATAGTAAAAATAAATATGAGAAAAGAAAAAAATCTTATTCAAGATCAAGATCAAGGTCAATTGAAAATGATAATAATTATCATAGAAAAAGGAAAAGAAAATAATAATTATATATTTATAATAATTAAATGTTATTTTTTTATTAAAATAATTTTAGATAAACTATTTATTTATATTTCTATTTTTATTTTTATGTTTATATTATAACTAAAAAATTTAAATTATACTTTTTAAATTATAATTTTTATTAAAAGAATAATAGAAAAATATTGCTTTAATTTATTTTTTATCATAAAAACAAAAAAAAAAAACATTATATAAATAATTTATATATTTCTTAATATAATATTTATTAACAAAAAAAAATTAATTATAATTTTGTAAAAAAAAATTATTATACATTTATTAAACAATAAAAATTTTCTTTCAAAAATAAATCTCAAAACATTTTTAAATAATAGATAATCCTTTATCTAAACATTGCCAAGGAGTTCTTCCCATATTATTTCTTAATTTCTCATCAGCACCTCTTTGAATAAGCATATCAGCAATTTCAAAATTATGAACAGATAAAGCATAATGTAAAGGTGTATTATCACTATTATTTTGAGTATTAACAAAAGAACCAGCATTTAATAAATAATTAACAATAGAAAAACTATTACTTTGTACTGCTAAACTTAATAAAGAATTTCCTTTTAAATCTTTTAAATCTGGTTCAAATTTATTTTTTTCAAATAATTCTTTAAATGCAGGATAATTATTATCTTTTATAAAAAAAAAAAGTGCTTCTGTATTTTGTAAATTTTGTATTATTTGATATTTTAAATCATTTACTTGAGATAACATTTGATTTTTATTATAATAAATATGATTATCTGTATTATTTTCTTTATTTTTATTTAATGTATTTGTTACTATTCTTGATAATCTTTTTGATGCTAAATGTAATTTTTTTGATTCTTTTCCTTTTCTTACATAAAAATTTGTTTTTGATAATGCATTATTTAATAATAATAAATCTTTTTTTTCTTTTTCTTTTTCTTTCTCTTTTTCTTCATCTTTATATTCTTTACATTTTAAATTTTTTGTCAGTTTTACAAAATGAGTATATTTCTTTTTCATTTTTATATTATTTCTAATAAAATAATCATTCATTCTTAATTTTGAATCATAAGTTAATATTTTTTTTGGTTTGAATCTAATATTATATTCATAATCAGTAAAAAAAAATTCACCAATATATATAATATTCTTTAAAGGTAATTTATTATAAGTTATAAATAATTGATGTTCATCCATTTTTAGAGAAGTTACAGAATAGTTAATTAAAATATTTCTTCTTCTTAGTAAATTTGTTTGTCCTAATAATTCAATTTTAAAATTATCTAAAAAATTTTCATAATTATATCTATTTTTTTCATTCAGATATTTTTTATAAAAAAGTTCTTCATAAATATTTATTTGAAAATATGAATCATTTAAATAACTATTTATATAGTATTTATTTACAGGAAGATATCTATTTTTTATTCTTAACATTCTTTTTAAATATAATTTTAAATATCCTTTTGCATGACGAAACATTTTTTTATCTTTTATTAATTCTTTTATTAATTGTAAAGAAGATTTATTTTTTTTTTTAAATTTTTTTCCTAATTTAATTACATAATTTTCATATTTTTTAGCAATCTCAATTATTTTATTATTAAATGAAGCTAGAATATTCTTTTTAAGTAAATTTTTCTTTTTTTCAATATCATCTAATTCATTTGATATTTCTTTTTCATATTTATTATTATTCTTATTAATTATTGCATGAATATTTGTTGGATTATTTTTTTTATTTAATTCAACTGATAGATAGGAAAAAATTGAAGTGTAATGAAAAGAATTTTTTATCTTTTCTTCTCTATTTTCATCAAAATTGCTTTCATTTTCACTTTTATTTGATGAATAATTAATAAATTTATGATTTTTTTCATTTGGATTAAATGAAACTGTTTTATAAAATGTTTTTTTGTTTTTATTTTTATTATTTCTTTTTTCTGATTGAATAAATCCACTTTTTATTCTTTGTTTAGTTTTTTTAGTTTTAATTGTAGTAGTATTTGAATCATTTATTATTTTTAAAGGTGATAATTCATTTAATTCATTTAATGATAAAATTTTCCTTATTTCATTTAAACTATTTGTCTTTTTATTACTATGAAAATTATTATTTTGATTATTTTCTTTATATTCATTATCAATTTTTCTTTTTGCAATTTTTGTTAATTTTATATTTGAACTAGAATTTACATTATATAAAAGTAATTTATTATCATTATTTATAGATTTAAATTTATTTTCCTTAAAATTGTTAAAATTAATTAATTCATGAATTCTAGAACTATTTGGCCTTTCTTTAATTGAATTTTCAGTTAAATTTTCATTAATTGATTTTAAATTTTGTATTTTTGAGATTTCAGAATAAAGAGTTGATGAATTATTATTAAAATCATATGATAAAATTTTTATTGGATTTGAATGATTATTATTATTATAATATTGAATACTTTTCATTTTTTTCAATCTTTTTTTTTGATTTATTGAATTAGAAAAATAAGAATAAGTTTCATTATTTTCATTTGTTAAATTAATAACAGGAATAAAATTATTTTTTTTTATTTCTGAATTTGATATATTTGATGGTTCTAATAAAATACTATGTTTTATATTTTGATTTATTTTTCTTTTAATTAAATTTATTTCATTTTTCATTAAAAATTTTCTTAAATTTTGTTCTGAAAATAAATGTGTTCTTACAGAAGAATTATAAGTACTTGAATTTGATAAATCAGAATTTTCTATTGTATTAAACTGATTTTTATTTCCACATATTACATGATTTTTTTTTAATTTATAATTATTTAATATTAAACTATGACTTCTATGAGAAGATGTATCTACTTGTTTTTTTTTCTGTAAATTTTCATATTCTAATGTTTTTGTTAAAAAATTTTTTATTAAATTATTATCTTCAATTTGATTATTATTTTCAATTTGATTATTTTTTTCTTTTTTATTAAAGTCATTTAAAGATTGGATTAAAGGAATATTTTGTGAATTTATTTTTTTATGAAATTTATTTTTTTTGTTTTTAAAGTTTTTCAATAAAAAATTCTTATGTATTTCACTATTTATTAAAAAATAACAACTTACCTATTATTAATTTGATTCATATATTTTTTATTTGTAATTTTATAATTTAATTATAAAAATAATAATTCAATATTATATAAAAAAATTTTATGAAATGAAATAAAATTAAAGTATTAATTTGAAAAAAAAAATTAAAAAATTTAATATTAAATATAAAATAAAAAAATGAATAATATTTTAAATCCTAATTCAAATATTATTCCATATTCAATAGATTTATTATTCTCAAAAAATATAAATGATAAAACAAAAGAATTTAAAAATAACAGAAAAAAATTTTCTTTAGAAAATGCAATATCAATACTTTCAAAAGAAAAACAAAAAAGAACAAAACAAGAAATAACAATTTTATGTAAATTCCTAAGTGATAATTATGAATATTTCAAAAAAATAAAAGATTTAGGTGAATTAAATAAATTAGAAAAATTAGTATCTGTATTAGATTTTTGGGTTTTTAAAAAAAATAATGTAATAATAAAATATGGAGATATAGGAGATAAATTTTATGTTTTATTAAAAGGTTCTGTTGGAGTATATAAACCAATTTATATTAAAAAAACAATGTCAGTATGGGATTTTTTTAATTTACTTTTAGATATAAAAAATAAATATAATGATATATCAAAATATGAAAGAATAATAAAAAAAAATAGTTTTATTGGATTAGATTATGATATTTTAATTAATTTATCTTCTGAACATGAATTAATGAAACAAGAATATAATTTTATTATTGAAGAAGAAGAATTAATGGGAATATTTAATTCTGGTTTTGCTTTTGGAGAAATTGCTTTAATTAAAAGAACAACAAGAAATGCAACAATTAAAGCAAAAGAAAAATCTTTTTGTGTTTCTTTAGATAAACATGATTATAATAAAATAATTGGTGAATTGGAAGAAAAAAGATTAGAAAGAGTTTTATTTAAATTTCAAATTAATTATTCTTTATTTCATTTATGGGGACCAAATCAATTATTACATTTATTAAATTGTTTATCTATAAAAAAATTAAATAAAGGAGATTTTTTATATAAACAAAATGAAGATTCAAATTGTATTTATATTATTGAAGAAGGTTCTTTTGAAATTTATTCAATGATAAGTTTTGGTTGGATTCAAGAATTTTTATCTTATATTTTAGATTCAAAAAATAATTTAGTTAATATTTTATATAAAAGTGGCGAATTACAAGAAAATGAATTAATTGATTTATATAATAATGTTATTAAAAAAAAAGAAAATTCTCCTTGTATTTCTGATCCATTTAAATCAATGAAAATTACAGTTTCAAATAGAAAAAGTAATTCACTTTCTGAAATTAAAAATAAGGAAAAAGAATTCAATAATCCTTTTTCACTTTATAAAATTTTTATTAGAAAAATAGAAAATAAAGATATTATAGGAATTGAAGATTCACTTGAATTAAAACAAAGATTTTGTTATGCAAAATGTATTTCTGTTAATGCTGTTATTAAAAAAGTTTCTTTATTTGATATGTTTAAATTAATTAATTTAAGTATTGAAGATCAAATTAAATTATCTTTAATGGATTTTATATCAGAAAGAAAAACAATTTTATATGATAAAATAAATAATTTTATAAATCAAAAAAAACATTTTTTAATGAAAACACTTGATTTAGATTATGAAAAATATTTAGAAGATAAATCAATTGAAGATAAAATTATTACTTTAAAATTTAGAGAAAAAAATCCTTTTGAATATGATTTAAATCCTGATATTGAAAATAATAAAATTAATAAAAAAAATAATACTCCAATTAAAAAATATAAAATAAAAAATAAAGATAATTATTCAATTTCATTTTATAAATCTTTAAGTAATTTAAATCTATTTTCAATAAAAAGTATTCAGGGTTTTAAAAAAAAAATTGACTTTTCTAAATTTAAAAAAATAAAAATTAACAAAGAGGAGGATTTAAATTCAACAGAAAGAAATAATAAAAAACCTTTAACATCTAGAGTAATAAAATCTAAAAAGTTTATTAAAACAATAACTAATTTTCATTCAATTAGTTATTTAAGTAATTCAAATTCTATATCAACTAATGAGAAATTTTCTTTGGATTATTCTCTTTTTACTCCAAGAAATATTTGTGAATATAATGGTTTTTATTCACCAATTTCATATAAAAAAAAGAATAATATTCTACCATTTGTTGCAAAGAATAAAGAAAAGAAAAAATTACTTAGAAGTAATATAGAAAGAAAAAAATTTATGAATATAATAAAAAATCAAATTGAAGAAACTAAAAAGCAAAAAATAGAAACATTAGAAGATAATAAAATAAAAAAAAAATATTTAGATCTTTCTCAGATTATTCTTAATAAAAAAGTATATCTTAAAAATAATTTTAAGGATTTATATAATAATGAAATTTCACTTAATAAAAGAAAACCAATTTTCTATATTGATAAATAATTTGATATTATTGTGTTATAATAAATTTAGTATTGATTATTTTATAAATATAATTATTATAAATAATAATTTTTATATTACACAATTAAATTTAAAAAAGTATTAAAAAATAAT
>JAJMZS010003338.1:0-22719 GCA_023807205.1 Isotricha prostoma | reverse complement strand
TAATCCTGCAATAAAACGATAATTTGGTCTACATTTTTCTTCACATAATGCTGCTTTACGTATAAAACCTTTTGGACAATTTTTTGGAATTATACCTGCATCAGCACCTTTCTTCCAACAAAATGCTGGTGGAAGAGATGATAGAAGACTGTTTGTACATATTGTTATTATTTCTTTTGATTCATCTGTTGTTGATGATGATATTGATGCAATTAAAAATAGTAAAAGGAGTTTATGCATTTTATTTATTTTTTTTTTTTCAAGATGATTTATATTTGGTGTGGTATGATATAAAGCTATTTTTTTTATTTTATTTTTTTAGAATATTTTTAGATTTTTTTTAATTTTTTAAGGAAGATCTTATTTAAAAAATAATAATTCTTTAATTGATAAATATATAATATTAAAAAAAAAAACAAAAATTAAAATGAATATTTTATTTATTCATTTTATATCATTTAACAAAAATATCAAAAAAAAATTTAATCACTAACAAGACCAGCAGGCATTTTACTAGTATTAGTTTCAAGTAATTGGAATCCTAATTCTTCAGGAGGTAAACCAAATTCAATTAATTTAGCTTCATAAACTCTAATAGTATCATTAAAAGCTTTAGCAGCAACAGCAAGTAAACCTTTTAATCTTTTAATAATAATAGTTTTATCAGATAAAGTAGTTTTAATATGTTCCATTAAATCATTTATCATTTCTCTACTAAAAGCAGAATTTTTATTTTCTTCTCTTTCTCGATTTGCAACAATATCGAAATTTTTTAAAATTTCTTCAATTTCAGATTCTTTTTTTTCATAATCTTCATTTAATTCTTTTAAATGATGTTCTAATAAATCATTTTTATGTTCTGTTTTTTCTTGATATTGATCTAAAACTGTTCTGAATTTATTTTTTAAATCATCAATTTTTTCTTGTGTTTCTTCTTTTCTTTTTTCTATATCTTCTGTTTTTTGTGCAGTTTCTTTTACTTTTTCTCTTAATGCTTGTATTTTTGATTTCATATTTTTCATATTTATTTCTTGATTATAATATTTTGCAAGACGATTTAAAACTAATCTATTTATTTCTTTTTCTTCTTTATATTTAGCATCAAGGATATTAATTTCTTTTTGTAAAATATCATTTTCTTTTTGTAATTTTTTATTATCATTTTCTAAATCTTTTAAATTTTCTATATTTTCTTTTATAATTTTAATACTTTCTCTTATTTGATTTATATTCTCACCTTTCCAATTATTCATTTTTTCATCAAATACTTTATTTAAATTAAAAATATGCATATTTTTTCTTTCTTCTAATTCATGTATTTCAACTTTTAATCTTAAATGTAAATCTGCTTCAAGTTCTGCTAATTTTTTTTTATAATGTGCAATAATATCTTTTAATCTTTGTTCTAATTGTTTTTTCTTTTCATCATAATTATTCTGTAAACTATTTTTTTCTTTTGCAATATCATCACGATGAGTTTTAGTATTTGTTTTAATTTCATCTTTTAATTGTTGTTTTTTTTTCATATAAATAGCTTCTCTATTTTTTCTAATTTCTTCTTCTCTTTCAATTGATTCTTGACTTTTTTTTTTAAGTGAATCATTAATAAACATATCATGATCATATTCTAAATGACGATATTTATTTTCAAAAGCATTTATTTCATTTACATGTTCTTTATTTAAATAATCCATTGCAACTTCTTCTTTTTCAATTGCTTCTTTTAATTTTTTTTCTTCATCTTTTGATATTTCATAAAAATTTGTTATCATGTCTCTTTCTTGTTGAACAAAATTTCTTTTACTTTTTGTTTCTTTTATTTCTCCTTCTTTTTTTGATATATATTCTTCTAATTGTGCTTCTTCCATTTCCATAAATTTATCATTTGGTTCTTTATCTTTCTTCTTCTTTCCTTTTTTTGGCATTTTTTGACGGTTTTTATTTTATTTATTATATTTATTATTTTATTTGTTTTATATTATTTTTATTTGCGATCAAGATTTTTTTTTTTTGTTTCTTTTTTTATGAAATAATTAAAAATGAATAATAAATAAATAAAATATTTGTTTTATTATAATTTTTCTATTATATATTTTTTTTTAATCTAAAAATCATTCAAAATTTAAAAACTAAAAACTCCAAAAATTAAAAAAAAAGAAGTAAAACAATAAATAAAAAAATTAAAAAAAATAAACCATAAAAAATTTAAGCATTTTCTAAAGCTTGATTTGCTTTTTCTAAAAATTTATAATTCATAGAATATTCAGTAGGACTCATTAAAGGAACATGACTTTGAATTTCTTTTTCTCTTTTTTCTTCCATTTGTTTCTTTAAATATTGTAAATGTTTCCTATTTCTTCTATCAAGAATTTTTTGAATTTCAATTTGATCATCTTTAAATTTTTGATCATCAGTTTTAAAAATTCTATTTTGTTCTTTATTAAGTGCTTCTTCAAATTCTTCATTCTTCTTTTTTTCATCAATTTGCATTTCTAAAAATTTAGCTAATTCTTTTTTTTGTTCTTCTCTTAATTTTTGTTCTCTTATTTCTTTTTCATTTTCTAATCTTCTTTTTTCTCTTTGATAATATTTAATTTTCATATTTTCTTCTTCTTCTTCTTCTTTTATTTTCTTAAGTGCTTTTAATGCTTCTCCAGTCAAAAAATTACTTTGCCTTTTTTCTATATTTCTAAAATAATTTATTCTTTCATTTTCTTTTTTTTGTTCAATTAAATCTTGTTCTTTCATCATTATAGCATTTTCTTCTTTTTCTTTTTTTAATTTTTCTAATAATTTTTGTTTTTTAATTTCATTTTCTTTAATTTGTTCTTGTAAAATTATTTTCTTTTTTTCTTCCATTTCTTCAAGTTTTTTTCTAGTTTCTTCATCTTCTTTTTTAAATTTTAAAACTTGTAATCTTTCCCATCTTTTATCTCTTAATTCTTCAAGTTTTCTTCTTTTTTTATTATCTTCAATTTGAACTAATCTTGATTGTAAAATTCTATTTTTTTGTTCTTCTAAAGCTCTTTCTTTTTCTCTTTCTAATTCATCCATTTTTCTTCTATGAATTCTCATAGTTTTCTTATATTCTTTTTCTAATTTCTTTTCTTCTTCAATTCTTTTATTTCTTTCTTCAATTTGTTGTGCTAAAAGTTTATGTAAATTATCTTGATCTTCTTTTTCTTTTATTGCAATTTCTTTTAATTGTTGATCATATAATAATTTAGAATAAATATTCATTGCAGCCCATTCATTTCCATATTTTGAAAAATCAATTTTTTTTATTTTTGGTTTAAATGCTGATTCTTCTGCTTCTAATGCTGCTAATTCTTCATACATATTTGCATATTTTTTCTTATTATTTTTTACATCTACTGACATTGTCATATTTCTAATTGAAGTATTTTCATTTTTTAAATTTGGCATTGTGTTTATTACTTGTGATTTTAATGTATTATTTTCATAATTTTCATTTGGTTCTGTCATATTTATTTCTGTTAAATTTTTATTGTGATTTTGTAATTGTTGTTCTTTTAATAATTGTTTTATTCTTTCTTCTAATTTATCTAAATCTGCTTTTGTTAATTTTTCTCCTTGAACAAAATTTTTGATTTCTTTTTCTATTTTTTTTTCTGGCTTTATTATTCCATATTTTCTACAAAATTTTGTTATCAAAAGACCTTTTAATTTTTCTTGTTTTTGAATTTTTAATAATTTTTCATGATCTGATATTATATTTTGACCACTTTGAGCTAATTCTCTTTCACGAATTGCTGCTTTTGTTGAACGATTTGTATTGTAAAACATTTTATTTTTTTTAATTTAAGTTATATTTTTTTTAATTAGTTTTTTATATATCATTTTTTATTTTTTTTTGAATTTTTTTTTTGGTTTTGTTTTTTTTTATTATTTATTATTTTATAATAATTAAATATAAAATATTGTAATTATTATGTCATTAATTAAATTTTTTGGGTTTATTCATATATTTTTTATATTTTTTTGTTTTTTTGCAACTTGGGAAAATTTATTTATGAATAATATAATTCCTCAATTTATTTGTTCAACATTTGAAAAAAATATAACAATTGATTTTGATAGTACAATGTTAAATTCATTAAATAAATTAATATATAAACATTTCAATGAAACACCTTTATCATATAAATTAACTGGAGATATACCATTTAAAAATAAATCTAAAATTGAAAATAATATTTATGAAAATGAATTTCTTAATTATTTAAATTCAACAGGGAAAAATATTTTTATACCAAATAATGATGAAGATAATAAATATTTTATAATAAATGAAGGAAAAAATATTATTATTATTGAATTTTCATTTGAACCAATGAATGATATTTATAGTATTTTAAATAAAAAAACTATAATATCATGTTATAGTATTCCAATAGATAATTTTTTAATAAATTATAAAGAAGAATATGATTTAAAAAAATCAGTTATAAATTTTTGTTGGAAATTAAATGATATTAATGGGACTATTATTAAATGGGAATTTTCATTAGATAAAAAAATACTATTAATATTATATAAACAAATAATAAATGGTGATGAAATAAAATATAAATTTCGATATATTGAAAATTTACAATGTAATAAAAGTAATTTAATAATAAATGATATTGATTTAAGTGGAAATTCACAAATATTCTATTTTACAGTAGGAAAAAATGTTATTTTATATAGTAGAGTTATTGATTTATATCAAATTGTAATTTTAATAAAAAATGAAAAAGGTGATTGGGAAAAATCTTTTTATAATAAAATAAATCGTTCAGAAGAAGCTTTTCATATTTCAACTAATTTAATTATTATGAAAAATATTAATTGTATTTTTCATTCTTATATTACATTTAACAGAAATGGTGTATTTTCAAAAGTAGAATTAATTAAATTTCTAAATTCATATTCTAATTACAAAATTATAAATATCAAAACTTTAAAAGTTTCTGAATTAAATTATGATAAATATGATATGGAAAATTTGAAAGGAAAAAATATAAAAAAAGGAATTAAAAATTATATGAAAAAAAATTTAGCAATAACAAATATAAAAAATGACTTTTTTATATATAAATTTTTATCAAATATTTTTTATGTTTCAATAAATAATTCAACAAATGAAGATTTAATAAGTAAATTATTATTATATTCAGAAGAAAAAATTTCTTCTTTTAAAGGAGACGATAATTTAGATAATTTAATAATTAATTATAAAAATGGAGATATGAAATTTATATCATTAAAATATAAAAATATTCAAAAATATAAAAAAGAAAAAGAACAATTAATTTTATTATCATCAATACCAAAAAGATTAAGAAAAAGAAAAATATTAAATTATTACTTTAATAAATTTGAAAATAATAAAATATTAATGATTATTCTTTATGAAAAAGGAGTTTTAGCTTGTGTTGATTTTTCAAAAATTGTTGAAGTAACAGAATTTTTTGGTTTTTCTGTTAATAAAAATGTTATATTAATAATTGTAACATGTATTTTTTCTTTTAGTGTTTATTATTTTTTTAATAGAAATAATATTATAAATGAACAAAATAATTTCTATAATAATAATAATGAAATAAATAATGAAAATGATGAAAATATTAATCATAATAATATTAATGATGTTTTTGAAGGATATCCTTTATATTAATTATGGTTGTTTTTGTAGTATAATAAGAAATTCTGAAAATTTAAATTTATTTTATTATTTATGATAATTAATTATCTTTAAAATTGTATTATGTATTTATGAAAAATTATTATCATTTAAATAATTTTAAATATATTTTAACTTAATGCATAAATAGTTATATAAAAAATTACTTATTTTAATCATTATTGTCATCATTATTAATTCTAATAAATTTTTTTTCTGAATTAAATTTAATATTAAAGTCGTTAAAATTCTTTTCTTTTTTTTTTCTTTTTTTATAAGAGTATATAAAAACGATGACAATTATAACTATAATAATAATTGTAGTTGTACCGATAATAACAATAAAATTAGTAAATAAAATGAAAAAAGAAAATAAATAATCTATCATTTTAAGAATCAAATTTTCTCCAATATAAATAATTTTTTGATTATATAAAAATTCAGTTTTTAGTCCATTAAGTTCTTTTGCAATAATATTAAATTTATATTTACCTTCTATAAAATTAAATTTGGTTAAATTAATATCAATAAAGTCTATATAATAATCTATAGTAAAATTAGTTAAAATATTTAATTCAATCCAATAATTTTTAATAGAACAAATATTAGATAAATCTACAAAACGATTTGAAGAATTAATATAAAAAACAATATAATTTATTGGTTCTATAGATTTTTTAATATATTTATTAAATCTAAGAATATATGAATCATTCATTTTTAAAAAAATAATATTACTATTAACAACAGGAGAATAATTCTTTATTTTATGTGAAGTTTCATAAGAATATTTTATATATATTGAAGAAATATTTTCTTTAGGATTAATTAATAATGAAAATGGATTATTAGTATTATTAATATAAAAATAAGTTGATTTTTTAATAATATTTTGTTGATATATTTCTTCTGATTTTATTATTAAGAATTTTCAAATTAAAATCTGATTTAATTTCACACTTTTGAATATGAAAAAAAATTTGTTTATTATCTTCATTATTATCTCTTAATATATATTTAATAATTTTCTTGTTTGAATTCTTTAATCTATGATAATAATTTTCTTCTAAAAAAGTATAATGATTGAAAACAATAATAAAAAAATTAATAAAAAAAAAAATAAAAATTCCATTTCATTTTTTAAAAAAATATCAAAAATAAAATTACATTCAAAATAAAAATAAAAAAAATAAAACAAAAATCTCAAATAAAACAAAAAAAAGGAAAAATATTATTTAAAAAAAACTCTAGTTTGAACAACTCTATAATTAATATTTTCCCAAGGTTTTTTTTCAACAAAAACAATTGTTTCAAAAAGATTAGATTTAATATAAGTTTTATTATAATGACTACTAAATTTAAATTCAAAATGTCCAGGTTGTCCCATAATTAAATTTTCAGGATTATCTACAATAAATTTTCCAGTTGAATTATTATCATTTAAATTAATACAATTTAAAATTTTTGAATCTTTAATTTGTTCAATATTATCAATATACCAATTATATCCTGTTGTAGGATTACTAAAAATTTTTATTATGAATCCTTCTCCCATTTTTACTGTAATATCCCATATTTGATTTATTGGAGGCAAAGTAAATTCTTCATATTTTTTTTTTTCTTTGATTGTATTATTTGTTGTTGAAAAATTTCCATATGATGATGTTGAATTTTGTGGTTTTATTAAGGGAATTAATAAGAATGTTATTATGATTAAAGATTTTAGAAATGACATTTTTTTATTAAATATTTTTTTATATTTAATGTTATATTTTTTAATTTATTTTTATAAATTATTTTTTTTTCATAAAAATATATATGTCTTTTAATTATTGTCGGTAATATAAATCTCTATGAATTTTTCAATAAATTTATTTGAATAAAAATGAACAAAAATCCTAATTATTTACAAAGAAAAAGAAAAAATCAAGAAGAAGAAACAAAGGAAAATAAAAAAAGATATTCCTTAAGAAATAGAAGAAATAATCAAAAAAAAGATAAAAATAAAGAACAAAAGGGAAAAACTCATTTACAAAAAATAAAAATTAGAAATTTTAATAATGATATAATAGATTCAAAATCAATATTTCAAAATTACTTTGAAACTAAAAATTTTGAATTATTAAATAATTCAATTGAATTATTATATGAATTATCAATTGAAGATCAAAAAAATCTTTTTGAAACTTATGTTGAAAAATATAAAAATACTCAAGATAAAAGTGATCTTTATAACAAAATAATAAAATGTCTTATAATTTTAGATCCAGAATATTCAGAAAAAATACTTAAAATAAATAAAATAGATGAGTTTCCAAATTTAAATATGAAAAAAAAGGTAATTCAATATTTTAAATATATTAAAACATTAGATTTTGTATTTAGTAAAACAGAAGAAAATTCAAATTTAATTCAAGATTATATTAAAAAATTAATTCCAATTGAAAACTTTGAAAATTTATATTCATTTCCTCCTTTTTTAGAAAAACTAGAATTAAATAATTATTTTTTTTTTCTAATGCTATTATCTTTTCTAAAAAATTCTTATAATATTATAGATAATTTAAAATCAAATCTAATAATTTATGAAGAGATTCAAAAGATATTAAATAATAATAATGATATAAATAAAATTAATTTTTTATGGAAATTATCATTTGAGAATATAGAAGAAGGTAATACCCAAATGATTATTTCATTATTAAATGATAAACAAGATTATTCAAAACAATTAGAAGATTTCTTTTTAAATCAAAATTTTTTTTCTATTAAAAAAATAGATGAAAATAATTCAATATATAAAATTTCTTGGAGAGATAATTTAGATGATTTTTATTTAATTAATATAAAAGAAATAAACTATAATATAATTGACACCTTTATAACAAGCAATATAAGTAGATTAATTTCAAATATTGAAAGAGGAAGAAAATATGATTATTTAAATAATCATATATATAAAGATTATATTGACGATATTTATGATTTAATAATATTTATTCAAAAATCAAAAATAATGCAATTATTTTATCAAAAATTCTTTAAATTAGAAATTGATATTGATGAATCATTTTATAAAAAGTTTTTAAAAAATAAAGTAAAATATTATCCAATAATGGATGAAAGTGTAACAGGTTTTTTTGATATAATAACATTTGAAATAATTATTAATTCAATTCCAAGGGGGACTAAGTATCATCGATTACCTCTTAAATTATATAAATTTATATTGATTGGATTTTTTATCTTTACTTTAAATCATGAATCTAATTTACATGCAATTAGGAGACTTTTAAATAGTACTAATTCAGAAATACCAAAAAATACACCAATAGAAAAATTTTATTTATTTGAAGGGAAACCTGAATCTGGAAAAACATTTGAAAAATGGGCATTTAATTTTAATATTAATGATATTAATAAAATTAGCATTCAATTGACATTATTTATATTAATAAATGATAATTGGAACTTAAATAATAAGATCGAATTTAGAAATAGATTAAAGAACAATTATACGATTGAAGAAATAAGAAAAATTTATTCTAATAAAAATATTTTTTTAACTAAAATAATGAATAAATTAAATTTAAAACCAGAAGATTTTTTCAATGAAAAATTAAATTTAATTAGAGGGAGTATTAGAGATTCAAATAATTATAATGAAGAAACAACATTTACATGTATTCATTAATAATTAATTAATTATAATATTTTTACAATAAAGTTTATTAATACATTTTAATTCATTTATTCATTTATTTATTTATTTATATATATTTAATTCTTTTTTTATTCACTTTCCTTTATATATTTACTTAAATTAAATTCTGAATATTTATGATTATTTGATGTTATCTCTTCTTCACTTTCAAGTAAACATTTATTTTCAAAAGGTTCTTTAATTTCAATATTATTTAATTTATCATTGATTTTTTCACAAAAAATAACAGATTTTAAATTAGAAGGATTATTAATAATAGTATTAATATTTAAATCAATTCTTTTAACAAGTTCCCATACATTATCATTATTATCAATTAAAAATAAAATATTTTTATATTGATTATAATGGGTAAGAAAATCAGTAAAATTATCTTCAATAGAAAATCTATCTTTAATATTGAATTTTCTTCTTCCATTATAAAAATGAGAATTTCTATGAGAGGAAGCAATACTAGAACTTGAAGCAGAAATAATTGAATTATTTAAAGAAGAATTTCCACTAATATAACTTATATTATTATTATTGTTTGTTGGATTGTGAATTACACTACTATTATTACTTATAAATGAATTATTTAAATTATTATTTGAACTATAAATACTTTGATTTAATTTTTCTTTCATTTTACTTCTTGTTTTATTTTCTAAAATAAATTGAATATCATCTTTTATACTACTCATTTCTTCTATTAAAGTTGCTTGTTTTAATAAAAATTCATTTATGATTGTATTATTATTATTTTCATTTTTATTATTATTATTTTTTTCTTTACCTTTATTTAATCCTAAATTTGTTTTTTGAGATATATTTTTATTTGGAATGTAAGAAAAACTTTTATTTGTATTTGTGTTTGAATTTCTAGTATCTGTTTTTTTCATTGAAATTGAACCTTGAGTTGGATTATTTTTACTTTCATAAGTATTATTATTTGAATTAGTATTTGTTAAAGAATTCATATTTGTATTTGTATATGTTGTAGTTTTATTTTCTATTTTATTACTACTATTTGTATTTATTGGATTGACATTTATTTTTTTTGAATTTAACTTTTTAAAATTTTCTAAAATTTTTAATCTATTTGTTAATTGTTCTATTTGAGCATTCATTTTTTCAAATACTTTATCTTTATTTGTTATTTGTGTTACATACTCTTTTAACATTTCTTTATTTTTTTTTGCAGTTATTTTCATATCTTCTAATTCATTTTTTAATTTATCATTTTCTGCTGATATATATTGTAAAGTTATTTTAAGCATATTTCTTTCTTGTTCTAACATTTGGAAATTTGCTTTATTAAATGGAAGAGATTGTAAAAAATTTTTCTTCATTAAAATTAAAATTTAATTATTGAATATAATACAATATAAATTTAATGATTAAAAAATAATTTATAAAAAAAAATAAAAAAATAAATTAACCATAAAAAAAAATTAAAACCATCGTATTTTTTTTAAATTATTTTCATTAAATAAACCTTAAATTTAAAAACATTACTCTAAAATAAAATAAAAAAAGAAAAATTAATCTTCCTCAACTTCAGCAAGTGCAGTTCCTTTAGATTCTTTTTTAGTTTCATCTTCATTAACTTTACTATTTTCCTCTTTACTAACTTGACTATAATTAGGAGTATTATCACTGGTTTTATTATCACTTTCATTTTTTTTATCATTTTCCATATTACTAATATCAACTTGAACTTTAGTTTGTTCATTTTTATTATCTTCTTCTTTTTCTTTTTTTTTAAAAACTTTATTTATTATTGAATTATATAAATTTTTAGTTTTTCCAGTAATTCCTTGAACATATTTATTACCAACAATTAAATTACCAACTTTTTTAGTTTTTTCAGTAATTTTAAATTGATCCATTTTCCTTTCAATTTGACCACCAATTGAAGATAAAGTTCCAGTAACTTTATTTAATATATTTTCATTTTTTGGTGGAATATAACTACTATAAATTCCCATTAATTCATTATTATAATTTACATATTTCATTTCATTTTCTGGTATTAATTCAATTCCTTCTTTAATATCTGGTTTAACAAAATTTTCACTTTGATATTTATCATCTAATTCACTTAACACGAAATCTTTTAATAAATTTCTATGAAATTGTGCTGCTTTTGATCTATAAATATTATAAACTGGAGTATTTAAAGGAAAATAATATTCATTTATTAAATTTCTAAAATTTTCATTTCCTCCTTTTTTTAAATATGCAATTTGTAAATCATTCCATGAATCATTTTCTATTGATCTTACAACACTTACATTTAAACCATATGATCTGTGATTATTCATACATCTATCACATATGAATACTCCATTATTTATTGATACAAATTTTGGATTTTCTTTTCCACAGTCATTACATCTTTTATTTTTATCTTCTTTCATTAAATTTTTTAATTCTGGATTTATTAGTTTTGTATTTTGATTTTCATTTTGATTTTCATTTGGATTTGGATTTGGATTTTCGTTTAATTTTTCCTTTTCAGTATCTTTTGTTTCTTTTATACTTGATTCCATTTTTTTTATATTAAATTACCTGATTTTTATCTATTTTTTTATTAAGATATTATAAATTATAAAAATAATAATTTATATAATTTTTTTGGAGAAAAAAAAATATATTTTTATATAAAATTATTTTTGGATAAAGTAATAATGAATATTGATAATAAACATTATTTTTCAGATTCAGAATTAGAGAAAAATAAAAATTTTAATTGGTTATTTTATTCCAAAATAATAGAAAAAGTATTTCCATCATTTAGTAATCCAACAGAATCACGTTTTTCACATTTATTTTATAATTCGAAAAGTGAAGATATCAAAATAAATAATAATTCAAAAAGAAAAACAATGACAATAATAAAAGATAATATTTTAAATGGAAAAGATAAACGAACAACAGTAATGATAAAAAATCTTCCTCGCTATTTAAAATATGAGAATATTTCTTCTATTTTATTATTAGAAAATTACATTAATTATTTATATATCCCTATTGATAGTAATTCTGGTAATATTTTAGGATTTGCATTTGTAAATATGAAAAAATATTATAATATTTTAGATTTTTTAAATTTTTTCGAAGGGAAATGGAAGATTTTAAATAGTAATGGAAGTAATAAAAAATATGAAATTTGTTATTCAAGTGTTCAAGGAGTTAAAATTTTAAAAAAAACTTTTGGGAATCATATTTTATGAAATTCATAATTAAGTATATCAAATTTTGTGTAAATATAAATATATTAAATGTTAATAATTTTTGTTAATTCTATTCTTTTTGTATCAAATAATTTTGTTAAAAAAGAAATGATTTTTTTGTTTAATAAAATAGAATTTTATTTGATTTAAGATATAGAAATAATTATTTAATAATGTTTTTTGTTAATTTATATAAATAATTGTTAATATATAAATAAAATTTTAAAATTTTTTAATTTTCAATTGTGTTTAAATTAATTAAATTATGTATATTTTGTTTATGAAAAAAAATAGATTTATTCATTTGTTTTTTTTGAATAAAATCAGGAATTGCAATTTTATTAATTAAAATATTTAAAGTACTTTTATTTTTCATATTCTTTTCAAAATCAATATTAATTTTCTTATAAATATCATCATTATTTTCTTTAGATTCATTTGAATGTGTATTATTATAAGAACTTAAAGTTGAATTTTGAGTTGTTGATTGTGCTGAATATCTTTTTAAATCAATTTTTTCATTATTTAAATTTTTATTTATATCATTTTTAGTATTATTATTTAAATTATTTCTTGAACTTGGAGGATAAATTACATTATTTTTAATAGGATAAATTTTATTTTTTTCACTTATATCATTATCAATTGTTCTATTATTAATTTTTTTATTTTCATTTAAAATATTTTTACTTAAATTTTCTCTATTAATACTTGATAAAATTCCAACTCCAATTCCAATTCCATTTTGAAAAGAATAATGTTTCATTAATTTTTTCTTTTTATCTGATGCAATATTATTTGGATTTATATTTAATAAAACATTATGTATATTTTCTTGTGAAGAATCAATATCATTAAATTCTATTTTACTATTATTTTTGGCCCTAATTACTCCAAAACTATTTTCTCTATTACTATATTGAGAATTATCACAATTTTTTTGAAAAGAAAAATTTCTTCTTATTCTAAATTGATTATAAATTAAATTATTATTATTAGTTTTATTATTATTATTCTGTAAATTTTTATGAGTAGAATATCCAGAAAATACTTTTTTATGACAAATAGGAATAGGCATTTTTTTTTCTTCATATTTATTAAATCCAGGAAGTAAATTTTTAATATCTAAATTATCTCTAAAAGAATTTAATGAATTATTAATAACAATAGAATAATTATTTCTTTTTCTATCAGCACCAAAAAAACCAAATAAACTTTCGATTTTTTTACTAACAATACAATTATCTAAAATTTCTTGACAGGAAGGTCTTTTTTTCGGATTAACTTGTAATAATAAATTAATAATAATATTTAAATCTTTAGAAAAATGATTAGGAATAGGTAAAAAATTACCATTCATAATTTTACAATAAATATCTTTAATATTCCTTTCTCCAAAAGGTAAATGTAAAGTACACATTTCATATAAAATACAACCAAGACTCCAAATATCACTTTTAAAAGAATAACCTTTATCATTCCAAATTTCAGGTGCTGCATAACATGGAGTTCCCATTTGTGAATTTTTTAAATTTAAATAATTTTCTTTGTATAATTTTGATATGTTTAAATCTCCTAATTTTAATATTCCATTTTTTGTAATAAAAATATTTGCACTTTTTAAATCTCTATGTATTACATTATTATCATGTAATGTTTTTAAACCTTTTAATATTTGAATAAAATATGACCATATTATTTTTTCTTTGAAATATGTTTTTATTTTTCTTTGATTAAATATTTTTGATTGTAAATCACCATCATCTGCATATTCTAATACTAAATTTAATGTGTCTGAATTGTCTTCGAAAAAACTTTCTTTATATGCTATTATGTTTTGATGTGAAATTGATGCTAGAAATCTTATTTCGTTTAATGAATTTATTTTTTCTTTATTTGACATTTTTGATAATTTTACCCTTTTTAATGCATATATTTTATTATCTAATAATCTTCTAACTAAAAGGACTAATCCAAATGAGCCTTTTCCTATATCTTTTATGATTTCAAATTCTTTTAGAGACATTCAAGAGATTAAATTTAAATTTTTTTAAATTTTTTAAAAGTTTAAATTAATTTTTTTTTTAATATTTTATTATCAATTGAATTTTAATATTTTATTTATTAATTATTATATAAATAAAACAATTAATATATATATATTAAATAAATCGAAAATTATAAAATTTATTTTTTTGTTATTATTTTCCAAATTATTTTTAGTTTTCCAAATTTATAAATAAATAAAATGATAATAAATAGTATATAATATGGGAAACAAACAAAATGAAATTCAAACAGGTTTTGAATTAAATATAATAATAACAGGTAATTTAGACTTTGAAAAAATGAGAATATTATTTAATTATAATAACTTACAAAAAACAACAAAATCATTTAAAAATATAGCATATGAAGAATCAATAATTAATAATTTTGGTTGGATTATAAATTATATTATCCCAAATAATTCAAATGAAGAAACAAATGATTTGCTATTAAAATTACTTGAAGAAAATATAATCAATTTAGATGAAAATTATTCTAAAAAATTTTCTTTAAAAAATATAATAATACTTTTATCTTCAAAAGAAAATTCAATTAAACTAATAAATAATATAGGAAATAAATTTCCAAATGATGATTTTCCATTTTAATTCCAAATGAAATAAATTTTTCAAAAAATGAAATATCACAAAATATAAATTTAAATAAAATAGACATAAGAAACATTTCTATAAAAGAATGGAAAGATGATTCAAATGTAATAAACATAATAATTCTCTCATTAAAATTATGTTCATATTATAATCAATTTGGAGATGCATTTTCTTTTCCAATAAATCCTTCATTTTCAAATGATAATAATACATAGAAAGAAATAAATGAAAATATTCAAACTGATGTAACTATAAATTTTTTAATTTGTGGAAATTCAAGAGTTGAAAAAAGTACTTTTATTAATAAATTTTCTATTGATGGAATTTTAAAAAAAATTGAATTTTGTAATATTTTTTTTATTCTCTTTTCTTCTATTTTTCCTTCTATATCCATTTTATTATTTTTTCCAAATGGTGTTAAATTTTTTATATCTAATAATTCATCTATGTCTATTTTAGAAGGAAGCAAATAATAGATATTCAAAATAATTCAAAATATTACTCAAAGTTTTATTTATGAAAATATTCAGGAAAGTTTTTCTATTTTTGATTCCTAATTTATAATCATTAGATTTTGTTTTCTTTTTATTTATTTTATAAAATATTTTTATATAGTTTTTGATATATTAGAAATATAATAAAATTTATTAATATATTTTTTTAATATATTTACAAATAAATTATTTAACAAATTATAATCAATTTATAAGTCATTATTATTATTATAATTCAACAAAAAAAATGAAGAATCTTTAAAAAAAGCAGTTTTAAATATTTTTTTACCATGAAGTGCATATTTCATAGTATTATAAATATATAATCCCAAAATTAAAAAGAAGATAAAAAATAAAAAGAATTGGAAACCAAATAAAATAATATTTAAAGTAGTCATTAATTTATGTAAAGATGCTTTAAATTCATCAAAGTCTATAACAACAACAATATAAAATTTATATTGAACATAATTAAAAACAAAATCTGAATATTGTTGAAGTGATGAAAAATCACTTCTAATAGTAAAATCTTTTAATTCTTTGATAGTAAATTGTAATTTTAAATTTTTAATATCATTTATTACTGAAATATATTTTTGACAAAGTATTTGATGGCATAAAAAAATACTTCCTGAGCAATAACTATTTTGTTTTTGCAAATATTGTATACAAATTTTATTATCATTACATAAAAAATTTAAATTAATTTCTGTTGAATTGATTGGAAGTTTAATTTGTTCATAAAAATAATATATATTTTTAAATTCTTTAAAATAAGATGATGCTACTTCTTTATTAAAATTATTTTGTAATTCAGTATACTGAAGATTAATGAAATTGATAAAATCATTAAAAGGTTGACCTAAAAAAATACTTATTCTAATACAATTTAAAACATTTGAAATTTCAAAAAAATAGTCAATAAATGCTAAAAAAATATGATGAATATGTCTTATTTTTGTTTCATAATAAATTGAACTATAAAAATGAAAATATCCTATTATACTTGATATTATAAATAAAATAATAAAAAATATAAATGTTACTTTTGATAATATTACATTTTTTTTCATTAAAAATGATACTAATGTTTCTGGAGAGATTAAAATTTCTTTTTTTTGATTATTTTTATTTGTATTATTTGAATTATTGTTATTATTTTCTTTATTATGATTTTTTTTCTTTTTAGATTTTGGACTTTTTATTTTTCTTATATTTAAATCTTCAATTAAAAATGAATTATTTAATAAATTACTATTTGAATTATTTATATTACTATTATTTAATAAATTATTATTAGTTGAATTATTCATATTATTATTATAATTAAGTATTGATTGTTGATTATCCTGTTTTAGAAAAAATTGAGTATTAAATAATGTTATTGAACTTCTTTGAATAGTATTATTAATATCATTTTGAAATATTTTAAAAGCATTTTTTGTTTCATAATTTATATTATCAATTAATTCAAGGTATAATTTAATTTTTTTCTTCATATAAAAATTTTCATATTTATTCTTTTCAGAATTTTTCGATATTTTACACTTATTATCATTATAAAATAAAGATAATATAATTTGAAAAATATTTTTATTAAAATAATGAAAAATTAAGAAGGCACCTAAAAAGATAAAAAAATCTAAAGCAACCCAGAAAATATCAAATATAAAAATTTTCCATTGCCCTTTTTTTAAATAATTAATTAAATCATTTCTAACATCAATTTTTAAACCTGTTATCAAAGTCATAAAATTTTTATCATAATTATTATAAAGAAAATAAAAAGCCTTCATAAAAGAAGAATTAATAATAGTGCTATAATTCTTTTTATAATTCATTTGAAAAAAATTATTTAAATCTTCAATTAATCCTTCCTTATTTTTTTCATTTAAAGATTTAGCAAGTAAATATAAAAGATAACTTAATTCAGGAAAAAAATCTCCTTTTTCTTCTTTTATTTCCCAATTTTTTGAATTTTTAATATAAACAGATAATAAATTAATTCTATTTCCATTAATATATTTATCATAATAAGTAATACCATCCCAAAATTTTTTTTTTGCATTATTTAATGCATATAATATTTCTATTTTTTGATTTATAAAATCTTTATATGTTAAATTCATATTTGTAAAGTTCATATATTCAAAAGTATCTGATAATATATTTGAATAAAAATATGTTAATTTATCTCTCAGAAATGTTATTCTAGCAAAAAAATCATTTATTATTTCTACGTTTTTCATATAATTATTTTTTAAAAAAAATAAACAAATAGTGATAATTATACTCAAAAATACTAAAATTATTTCAATATTAATTAATATTTTATATAGTTTTTTATTTTTTTTTTTATCTTGAAATAAATCAATAAGTTTAATTTGTTGATTTTCATTATCCTTATCATTTTTTTGATTTAATTGTAAACTTACAACATTATTTATACTTTTCATACTCTTAACATTTCCAATATTAACATTTTGAAAACTATTTATTTTAAGAATTTTAGTTTTTTTACTTGATTCATGATTTAATAATTGAGAATTGCATGATAATTGATGAGGAGAAAAAAAGGAACTTTTGGTACTTTTTGCATAAGAAATAGATTTTTTATTTATCATTTGTTGTATATTTGGAGTGAAAAATTCTTTTGATTCAAAACATTGTTTTTCTATTATTTTAATTATATATATTGGTCTATTATATAAAAGTTTAATTTTACAATATAATTCTAAAAATATTTGCTCTTCTTCTTCATCAATTTGTAAAATTTCTTTAGAACTTTTTTTGTTTAATGACTCTTTGATAATATTAGTTTGAGAAAAATCAGAATTTATTTTTATTATAGAATCTATTAATGATTTAATTTTTTCTTCTTTTGATGAAATATCATTTAATTTATTAAGAGAATATATTATATTTTGAAAAAAAGAAATTTTGGAAATTTTAGTTATATATATTTCTTTTTTATTAATTATATCATTTATATTATTTGAATTTGATTTAAAAATAAATTTAAAAGCATTTTTTATTAATTTATATTTTGATTCTTGATTGAATTTTTCATATAAAGAATTATTTAATCCAAATAATAAACTATTATAAAATTCTAAAGCATCATTTTTTAAATTTTGATTAATTACTTTAATCTTTTTTAAACTGTTTTTAAAATTTTTTTCAATATTTTTTTTATGAATAAGAAATAAATCGATTAATTCAGTATCACTTTTTCTTAATAATTCTAGATTAATATGATAATTATTTTCCATTGCTTTACTTATACTAATTTCATGTAAATCTTGATCAAGCAAAAAATAAAATTTATTTGATTCTATATGATTAATTTGAATAATAATATATAAATGTTTGGATAAAATAGGTAAAACACAACATTGTAAAAAAATTTTAATCGCATTTTCATTAATATCAAAAATATAAGTATTCTTTTTAATAAATAAATTTTGATGAATTGTAATATAATTTAACATTGCTTTTGTATGAGGTTCTTTTAATTCTTTAGGAAATAAATTATTAAAATCTTGATTTTTAATTTTTGAAGAATTAAAACCTAATTGATTACATAAATTAGAAGAAATATATTTAATTTTTATTCCATCAGAACAAGCAATAATCATATATTTATGTTCTTCAATTAAAGATAAAAAGTGATTTATTATTGAATCAAATTTCCTATTCATTTCAATAAATGACATATTTTTAAATGATTCTCCATTTAAAAGTGTATTAAATGAATCTAAAATTTTATCTGGTATCTTCTCACAGAAAATATAATAAAATAAAAAAATAATATAATGAAAATCACTTTCTTTTTTAGTTTGAGAATGTTTTATTAAATTATGATGAACATCATTTGAAATATTATTTAGTTCTTTTAATTCATTTAATATTAATAAAAAGTTATTTCTATTAATATAAACTGAGTTTATATCTAAAAATTCAGTTTGTTTATCATCTAATTCAAATTTTAAAGAATTTTCATATTTAATTTTTGAATCAATTATATTATTAATAATATTACAATATTTATTAATATTTTTTTTAAAAAAAACTCTTTCTTGAATATTATCAAATAAACATTGAAATTGAATTCTATTATTATTTTCTTTATATTGTTCATTTAATAATTCAATATAATGTAAAGTTAAATTATACAATTCAAAATAATCAATATAATTAAATCTTTCATTATTAGAAGATAAATTAGTTAAACAAACACTTAAAGAATAAACAACATTTTCTCTTGTATGTGAAAAATATTCAACTAAAAAAAGAATAAAACGAAAAGTTTTAAAAATTTCTGCTCCATAAATTGTAGAATCCATTAAAAAACCTATTCCTTGAAGAAATTTAATAGAATATTCTTCATTCATTTTGTTCCATTCTGGAGTAAAATCTATAATTTTACATTTACAATTATCATTTATACACTTCTTCATATGTTTTTTTATTAAGTTTACTAAATCAATTATACCTTTTTCATTTGTTTGAATTGTAAATATTTTATCTAATATGAAAATAAATGATTCAAGTGTATCATTTAAATTTGAAATTTCTAATTCATTAAATAAGTAATATTGTGCTTTTTTATAAAAGTGATATTCTCTTAAAAATATTAATGTTGATAATAAAAGATATGTGATAATCATATTTAAGATTGTAATTGAAAAAACTTCCCATTTTTTAACATTTTTTATTGATTGAATTGCAATATATATTTGAAAAATAATTGAAATTAAATTATACTCATTTAAAAATCTACATATATAAGTTAATTGGTTTTCTTTTTCAAAACAAAAATGCCATATTAAAATATCAATAATCAGATATGAAAAAATTATAATTGTTGAAGTTATTTTAAAAATTTTTGAGCCTGATTCATTGAATAAAACTTCATAATAATGAAAAGTAGAAAAAAAAGTTAAAATAACAAAATTATAGAAAATTTGTCTATGTTTTAAATTTAATGTTATTAAAGTTGTTTTAAACACTGAATTTACTACAATACATGCATAAAAAGTAAAAAATAAAAGAAATATAATTCCTAATGTATGGAAAATTGATAATATAATTTGAATAAAAATATTAATTTTATTTACTTTTAATATTGGAAATTTATTATTTGCAAATATAGGTGAATTTAAATTTATGTTTTTTCTCAATAAAATAGCATAAATAAATGACAAATATTCACAAAAAAATTGAGAAAAAATTGAATTAACATAAAACATAATTTTTGGATATAATTCTAATTGTATATTTTTTTTATGATTTTTAAAGTAATAAAGATATTTTATTATATATGATATAAAAATTATTTCAACTAATAATATCAAAATACTTATTATTAAATATGTTTTTAATTCAAAATTTTCAAAGTACTTAAATAATGTGAAATTCAATAAAAATTTTTTAAATAACAATCTTGAGTCATTAAATGGAATTTGATTTAAATCTAAATTTGATGTAAACATTAACAATGGTATATATTTTGGAATAATCATTAAAAATACAAATAAACTATTTCTTGGAATTGAATAATGAAATAACACTAAAATTTTCGTCATAATAGATATTTTTTTCTGTACAATATTAAATACAGATTTTACATTTATCATTAAAAAATAAAGTAAACTAATATCATAAATGAAAATTAAAAATAAATTTTTAATTTTAATTTAAAAATAAAATAATTAAAATAAAATATAATAAAAAATCTAGAAAACAAATTTTCTCACAAAAATTAAATATTTTTAATAAAATAGAACATAATAACACCAAATATAAAACATTAAAAAATAAAATAAAAAAAATTAAAAAAAATGTTAGAAAAATCAGAAGAAAAAGAATTAGACATATTAATAAATATTCTTCTAGAAGAACATAACAAAAAAATAAAAATTCCAAATTCGCTAAATGAAAAATTTAATTTATATCGTTCATTAATAAACATACGTTTACCAAATCCAATAGATGAAACATATATAGAAACAGAAAATTCTTTACTTCAAAGCATGTTAAAAACTCAAAAAATAACAGATATTAAAAATTTACTTCCATTATCAAAACAATATCCAAATTCAAAATTTAAAATTAAAAACACAAATAAAATAATATTATATCAAGGAGATATAACAAAATTAAAAATAGATATAATTGTCAATGCTGGTAATTCAGAAGGATTAGGTTGTTTTAATCCATGTCATGAATGCATTGATAATCAAATTCATACTTTTTCAGGTATAAAATTAAGACTTGAATGTTTTGAAATAATGAAAAATAAAAAACAAATAAATGATGGTGAATGTATTATTACAAATGGTTATAATTTACCTTGTAAAAAAGTTATTACAACTTGTGGTCCTTGTATTACTAAAAAAGTTAGTGAAGATGATATTAAAAATTTGAGTTTATGTTACTTTAATTCTTTGGATATTTTAGTTAAAGAAAAATTAAGACATATTGCTTTTCCTTCTATTTCTACTGGAGTATTTAATTTTCCTAAAGAAAAAGCTTGTAAAATTGCATTAGAAAGTGTAGATAATTTTTTAAGTAAAAATAATGATGATGTTGATTTTGTTGTTTTTTGTTTACATTCTGATAAATCTGTTTCGTTATATAAGAAAATGGTTTTTGAATAACTATTTTTTAGTTAAATATATTTTTTTTTATTTATTATAATTAATATATGGATTTTTTGAGTAAATATATCTTTTTATGTCATTTTTATATAAGCAAATATTATAAGCAATAAAAATTTATATTTTTTTCATTTTATTTTCTCTGAAAAAAAATAAATTAACTAAATTTAATATATTAATTTATTATATGATATATTTTTAATTTAAATATAATATTTAATTTATTATGATATTTTTCTAATATGATATAATATTTTTGGTTAAATATATTG
>JAJMZS010003337.1:0-22789 GCA_023807205.1 Isotricha prostoma | reverse complement strand
TAAAGGAGAATTATCATTATAAGTTAAAGCTTTTTCATCAAAAGAATTAATTAAAAAATTAGTATTTAAACCAGGATGACCAATATCATGTCCTAAACAACCAACAATTAAAGATAATATATCATTTATATTTGTAAATGCCTTTTCTTCAATATTAGAATTAATAATATAAGTTGCTATATTTTGAGTAACATCTGCAGCATGAACTGCATTATGATATAAAACATTATGAAAATATTTATTTGATATTGATGTTAAGAAATTATCTAATTTTTTTATATTTATTATTTTTTCATCTAATGAAAAATAATGAAATATTAGAAAAAAAATTAAATAAAAATAAATTTCAAATAAATCAAATAATTAAACCAGATTTTAATATACATGAACTAAGAGAAATAATAGGATATAATAATGTATTACCATGTGTAGGTGAAGTAGTTTTGATTTGAATTATTATTCAAAAATAAATATATTTGATATATTTTTTATTCTTTCCATATTTTCAATATTTTTAAATCTTTAAGATTAATATTATTTTTAAATAATTGGGAAAATTAATTTAATTATGGTTTTTGTTATTATATTTTTATTCTTAAAAAATATTCATTAATATATTAATTTATA
The DNA here is from genome assembly GCA_023807205.1 of Isotricha prostoma. NCBI lineage: Eukaryota > Ciliophora > Litostomatea > Vestibuliferida > Isotrichidae > Isotricha > Isotricha prostoma. The sequence continues at coordinate 22,162 of JAJMZS010003337.1, read as the reverse complement.
TTTAAAAAATAATTTTTTAATTGATTTTTTTTAATATTAAAAAAACAATATTTTTCTATATTTATTAATACATATAGTTTATATGACTAAAAAAATTATTTGAAATAATAATATAAAACACTTAAATAACTAAATCATAATTCTATTTTTTCGAGTAATTATAAAAAAATTTATAAAAAATTTCTTAACCAACTAATTTTGATTCTCATTATTGACAAAATTAATTTTGGATTCAAATGTTTTGTTAGACTCAATAGGTTGACCATTTATACTTTGATTTCTAATAATATTAAATTTGAGAATATTTGTAAAAGCATTTTTTTGCCTATAAAAATTTAATTTATCATCTCTTTTATTTATTTGATTTAAATTATAATTAATTTCTTTAATTTCTTCTTTTAAATATTCAATATTTAAAAAATTAGATAAAAATCTTGATTCACTTAAAATATTAGTTCTAGAATGGAAAATTTGATGTGAATAATTATTTTCCTTATCTCCACAAGAAAAAAAATTTTTAACATAAATAGAATAATTTAAATTTTTATAAGTATTTTTCATATTATGAAAATTAATAGTATTATTCTCTGATTTATAATTTAAAATATTATTATTATTAGTTTCTTTTTTTATATTACTATTATTAGTATTATAATTAGAAATATTACTTGTATATTTATTATGATGATTATTCATAAATCTTCTACTATATTCATTATTATTATTATTATTATTTAATTTAAATTTACTTTGAAAAATATTACTTTTTTGTAAAAGAATAGGAATTCTTGAACTACTAAAATTAGAATCTCTTTTTTTATCATTTTTATTTTTTTTATCAATTTCTTTAAAAATTAAATCATTAAAATCATGTAGTAACCTAAATTTATAATATAAAACTTCATGAATTTCTTTAACAATAACAATAATAGTTCCAACCATTCCACCAATTCTAGCAAAAATATCTTGTAATTTTGAATAGAATCTTTTATAATAATCAATATCATTTCCAATTTGAATAAAAAATAGAGTTGATGGTTTAATTTCGTAATTCATTTTACTTTCATGAGAATCTAAAACTAAAGAATAATAATTTATAATACGATGAAAAAAAATTCCATCATCAGAACTAACTTTTAAAGAATGAAAAATTAAATTTTTAGAAGTACTAAAAATTGATCTAATATTAGAAGAAAAAGAAATAATTTTTCCTTTAATAGGATAAGTATAATTTTCTAAATCAGGAAAAGCAGAACTTAAATATAAAATAGCAGTATCTCCACTTAATAAATCTTCATTATCATTTGTAATAGAACAATTATTAGGTTTAAAATTCTTTAATTCAAAATTACAACTGAAAATTCCAATTACATAAAATAAATGATCTTCACTTTCTATTCCATTTAAATCATATGGATATTCAAATTTAGATTCATCTTTATTATAAAATTTCTCTTCTGATGAATTATAATATTTTTTTATACATAATCCTCGATTAAATTGAGTTTTATTTAATTTTCCTACGAAATTTTTACTGTCTGATTCTTCACATTTTTCATATAACCAATAATCAATATTTGATGAACCAAATTCATTATAATTTGAAGAATTTGATATGAAACCAACTACTACATAATTATCTATATTGTCATAACTTTCTTGACTATATATATTTACAAAATGAAAAAAATCAGTTTCATTTAAATATATTTTTCCAGTGTTTTCTACTATTGTTTTATAAAAAAATGTTGAAGGATATTTTCGATTAAGGAAATCGATAAATAAATATATTGTTAAAAATAATACTACTATGTATATTATAAAGGAAAGGAAAACTGAAAAAAGAGATGAATGTTTTTCTCTATTATTATAATATATTGCAATTGGAGATGATAAAATGTCTAAATGATATAAAAACATTTTTATTTTTTTATTTATTATTTATCTTAAATTAAAATAATATATTTTAAAAAATTATTAATAAATTATATAAGTCTTTTTTTATTTTATTTTTTATGTTTAATTTTTATTTTAATATTTTTTTTATATAATGGAAAAATGTGATTTTGATTCTTTTAATTCTTTATCAATTTTACGTTGTTATGAATGTGATTTAATTCCTTCATTTTTATTATCAAATATTAAAAATAAATGTTCAATTATTTATAATTGTCCAAAAAAACATAATAGAAGAGAAATATTAAAAGATTATATAGAAAAAAATAGAATAAATTCAATATTTAATAAAAATTGTTGTGAATGTAATAAAAAACCAAATTTAAATAAAAATGATTTTCATTATTGTTCAACATGTAAAAAAATATTATGTAATAATTGTATTCAAAAGCATGATGAACACAATGAAATAAAATTAAATAGATTAGATGGATATTGTCTTAAGCATTTAAATACTTTTTATTCATATTGTAAAAATTGTAAAACTAATTTATGTGCATTTTGTTTAAATGAACATCAAAATCATACAAATTTAAATTTATCTTCAATTTTATTAACTGAAAATAATATAAAAGAATATTATTCATTAATAAATAATTTTGAATTAAAAATTCAAAAATTAGATGAATTTGGAAATAAATTATTATTATCTTTAAAAAAATACAAAGAAGATACTTTAGAACAAATAAATTTTTTTAAAAATTTATTATACACATATGAATATGAAGTAAATAAAAAAAATTTAAATTATAACACAATTGAAAATTTATCAGAAATAAAAAATCAATTTAAAATAATAACACATAATTATGAAAAAATAGAAGAATCAGAAAATAATTTAATTTCATTAATTGATAATTCATCTTTTATATTTTCAAATAAATTTGAAATTTGTAAAAAAACAATTCAAGAACATTCAGGAACAATAATATGTTTAAAAATATTAAAAGATGGAAGAATTGCTTCATCATCAAATGATACAAATTTAAATATTTATTCAAAAAAAAAATTTGAACTTCAAATGAAAATTAATATTCATAATGGACCAATATATTATTTTACTCAATTACAAAATGGTAAAATAATAACAACAAGTTCAGATAAAACAATGAAAATAATTTCATTTCTTGATGATAATAATTATAAATTAGAACAAATTTTAGAAGGTCATATTGATAGAATAAATAAAGTAATAGAAAAAAATGGAAATATTATAATTTCATTTTCAAGAGATAAAACAATGAGAATTTGGAATTTATCAAAAAAAAATATTTATAAATGTGATAAAATAATAGAATTTTTAAATACAAATTCATCATCAGATGCATTAATATTAAATAAAAAAGAATTTATTACAACATCATATGAAGATCATCATATTAAATTTTGGGATTTAGAAAATTATACTAATATAAATACTTTTACTAATATTGAAACAAGTTATCCTGCTGCTTTATGTTTATTAACTGATAAAATTTTATGTATTGGAGGAGTTAATTCAAAAGGTTTTTATTTAATTAATATTGAAACTCATATTTTAATTAAAAATATTATTGCTTTTAAAGGAATTTATTCTGTTGTTAAATGTATTGATAATTTATTTGCTTTTGGTGTTTCTGATTTAAATAATAAAAATTCTATTGTTAAATATAAATATGAAAATGGTGATTTTAAATTAATGTTTATTAAAGAATGTGCTCATAATAGTAGTATTTGGAGTATTGTTGAATTAAATGATGGTACTATTGTTACTGGTAGTGCTGATAAAACTATTAAAGTTTGGGTTTAATTTTTTTTTAATTATTAGATTTAATTATTTTTTTAATGTTAATATTTTTTTTTAAATTTTACTTTGGTTTTAATTTATTATTTTTTATTTATTTTTTATAATTTTTTTAAATTTTTCTACTTTATTTATTATAAATATAAATTTTTCACATTAAAATTTATCATTTAAAATAATTTAATAATGGAAATTGATTCATCATTATTAGATAAAAAAAGAAAATTAGCATCAATTCAAGAGATATCAAAAATAGAAGAAATACCCACATTAAATAAATTAGTATCAGCATCAGTTTTAGGATGGAAAGTTGCAGTTCCAAAAGGAGAATTTATCCCAAATCAAAAAATAATATTTATAGAAACAGATAGTTTACTTCCAAAAAATGAACCTTGGGCTCAAATTTTAAAAGAAAATGAATATAAAGTAGCTAAAAAAAAATTTGGTAAAAAATTCATATCACAAGGTTTAATTTTACCTTTATCAATATTAGAAAATAAAGAAAATAATATTTCATTAAATGAATATCAAATAGGAACAGATGTAACTTCAATATTAAATATAACAAAATATAATAATGATTCAGATTTAAAATTACCAAAAGGAGTTAAAAAGTCAAATTTACTTTTTCCAAAAGATTTAATTGAAAAATCAGATGAAGAAAGAATTCAAAGTGCTCCAAATTATTTATTTAAATTTAAAGGAAAAAGTTTTTATTCTAGTTTAAAATATGATGGCACTTCTGCAACTTATTTAATTAATCCTTGTAATAATTTATTTTATATTTGTTCAAGAAATCAAGTTAGAGAAAATAATATAAATGATTTTTATACTCAAATTGCAAATATTTATGATATTGAAAATAAATTAAGGAAATTAAATGGTAAATATGCAATTCAAGGTGAAATTTATGGACCAAATGTTCAAAAAAATCGTCTTTGTGTTGATAAATTAAAATTTGCTGTTTTTAGTATTAAAGATATTGAAAATAATCATTATTTAGATTTAGATGAAATGATTAATGTTTGTAATGATTTAGATTTACCTTTTGTTGAAATTATTGAAAAAGGTGATAATTTTAATTATACTTTAGAGCAATTAATTGAAAAAAGTAAAGGAAAATATGAAGGGACTAATAATTTTAGAGAAGGATTAGTTTATAGATTGCAAAAAAATTGGAATTCTGATGAAGGAAGATTTTCTTTTAAAGTTTTAAATGATGATTATAAACATTAAATAATTATAATTTTTATTATCCCTTTTTTATATTATATATTCAATATTTTATATGTATATTAATTTAAATTAATAACTTAAATTCTTATTTTTAAATATTTACTTTTTTTTATAAACTTTGATTAAAACTTATAATTTTCAAAAATTATTTTTTTCTATTTTTATAAATAAATCTCTTTTCTCATTATATATATCATTAAATTTTTGATTAACTAAAATAAATTGTTTACCTAATTCATAAGGATCAGGACTTTCTTTAAATTTAATAACTTTTATAATTGCATAAGGATATATTTTTCTCAATATTTTAACAATATTATCTTGTACATAATAATCAGTAAAGCAAATAATATTTTTAATAATATCATTATTTACATTTTTTTGATTTTCAACAAAAGCAGAAATTTTCCAATTAGAATTATTATCTAAATTACTATTTGTACTTATAATATCAACTTCATTTAATCTTGAATGTAAAGAAGGATAATATTTTATAATTGAAGTTTCAATATTTGTCATATCTAAATTTGTAATTAAAAATATTTTTCCTTTTAATAAAGTATTATTAATTAATTCATATAATTCATTCTCACATATTTTCATTTGATCTTTTTCTTTTTTTGTTAAATTTTTATTTTTTTGTAAATATGAAGTACATAATAATGTATCATCCCAATTAAAAATAAATAATGTATTATCAATATTTGGTTCTATTGTATTGTTTTCATTTTTTAAATCTTTTAATCTGAAATTAAATTCATTTAAAATTCTTAATTTTGTTGAAAGAGAACGCTTTCTTAATACATCATTTTCTAAATCAGTATTATTCATATAACTTTTTTTTTTAACATTTAAATTCTTTTTATTATCTTTTTCATTTTTTATTTCTTTTTTTTCCTCATTATCATTTATTGATAATAAATCATCTAAAAATTTTTCTTTTACTATATTATTTAAATTTGATGATGAACCATAATTTATTTTTTTATAATTATTTATATTATCAATAAAATAATATTCATTGTTTTCAATATTAATTGAAACTCTTTTTTTATCTTTTTTTTTATTTTGATTTTTATCTTTTAATAATTCAAGAAATTCTTTTGCATTTTTTAATATATTAGGAGAAGTACTTTCTAATGATATTAAAGTATATTTTTTATTTTTTAAAATTGATGTTTGATTTTTTTTATTTGATGAATTATTATTATCATCTTCTTCTTTTTTTATTTCTTCTTTAGAATTATTTCCTCCCATTATAATATTAAAAAAACTAATAAAAAAATAAATAATAAATGTGTTATTAAAATAAATATTAAAATATTATTAATAAAATATTATGATAAGAATAAATAAAATAAATTAATGAAAGAAGTAAATAATGAAGATTTCGAAGTAACAGACGAACAATTAAAAATAATAAATAAAGCATTAAAAAACTCAATAAAAATTCCTTCAGCCAATGAAATTCTTCCAAATATTTTTGTAGGTAATCACGCATCAGCACTAAGTAAAAAATTTTTAATATCAAATAAAATAACTCATATTTTAAATTGTGGAATTAATTTAATAACTTTATTTGAAAAAGATAATAATTTTAAATACTTAAAAATTCCATTATATGATTTTGAATATCAAGAATTAGAAGATTATGTTAATCAGACAAATAAATTTATTGAAGAAGGAAGTAATAAAGGAAATAAAATATTAATTCATTGTGGTGAAGGAGTTTCAAGAAGTGTTGCAATTTGTTTAATGTATATGATTATCATTAAAAAATACACTTTCACTGAAGCTTTAAAAATTATGAATCAAAAAAGACCTTGTTCTAAACCTAATAAAGGTTTTATTAAGCAATTAGAACAACAATCTATGGATATATATAAAAAAATTTAGATTATACAGTTTCTGTTTTTATTAAATTCTTTCTTTATGAGGATTATGTTAGTATTATTTTTTATTATATATGAATTTTGTTTATTGTTTATAATTTATAAATATTTGATATATATTTTTAGTGTAAATCAAATTAAAAATTTTTAAATTTGAATTTGAAAAAAAAATTACTTATAAAAAAACATAAATAAAAAAAAATTTTTTTTTAATTTCATATCTTAAAATAATTACTAAAACCAAAAAAAACTCAAATAAAAATCAACATACAAAAAAAATAAATATATATTATCTTTATTGAAGATGATCAAACTTATTATCCTTCCAAACTTCATTAACCCATTTTCCAGTATCATTATGAAAATACTTACATTTTCCATGAGCCTTTCCATTCTTCCATTCTCCATCATATTTATCTCCATTATCAAAATAATAAACTCCATTTCCATTCATTTGATCCTTACTCCATTTTCCATCATATTTTTCATTATTATGAAAAATTAAAACACCTTTTCCTTCTCTTTTATCATTTTTCCATTCACCATCATATTTATCACCATCATTATAATAAAAAACTCCTTTACCACTTTTTTTCCCTTCTAAATAATAACCTTCATATTTACTTCCACTACTATAATAAAATTTACCTTTACCATGCATTAAACCATTTTTCCATTGTCCTTCATATCTATCTCCTCCTGAATAAAACATTGTTCCTTTTCCTTCTTTTAAATCTTTCTTAAATTGACCATCATATTTATCTCCATTTTTATAATAAAATATTCCATTTCCTTCCATGTTACCATTTACCCATTCACCATCATATTTACTTCCACTTTTATATATGTATGATCCTATACCTTGTATTTTACCTTCTACCCAATCACCATCATATTTCTCACCATTTGAATAATAAAATATACCCTTACCGTGACGAATTCCATTTTGAAATTCACCTATGTATTTACCGTTTTCATATGTGGATACTCCTTGTGAGTATTTTGATGATGACATTTTTTATGTTTTTTATTTTAATTTTTTTTTTTAGAAAATTTTATGGAGTGTTAATATTCTTTTTTTTATTGAAGAACGTTTTTTATAGTTAATAAATTATTTATTAAATAAAAAATATTAAATTTATAATAAATTTTTATTATTAAAAAAATAAAAAATATAATATAACAAAATGAAATTAAATCTCTTAATTTTTTTAACATTTCTATATTTAACAACATCAAAATTAGAATTCCAAGAAGAATTAACCCCAAAAAAAATATTAGACTTCTTTGAAAAAAACCTTCCAAAAGGTCTCCCTTCAGAAATAACAGCCTATTCAACAAAAGAACAATATAAACATCAAATACTTCCTCCTCTCTTACCATATCTATTTGAAAACTTAGAAATAATAGAAAATATAGCTCCAATAACAAATATGAATCGTCCAGGAACTAAAAAAAAAAAATATTTAATATGTGTTCACGACACAGGGTCATTTAGATTTGGAGCAGAAGGTTGGAGTCGTGTAGTACATGAAGGTCATTATCCTGATGGTCATCCCTATGAAGCTTCATTTCAATATGTAATAGGAAATGATGGTATATGGCATAATATCCCAGATGATGAAGTAGCTTATCATGCAGGTGATGGTCGTACTTTTGATTATAAAGAATATAATACTAATTTAAATGTAAATGTAAATGAAAAAGGAAAAAAAATAAATGTTACAATTAATAATAAAGGTAATTATGCTATTAATGGTAGAGATACTGAAATTAAAGCACCAAAATTTAATAATAAAACATTAAAAAATGAAGATATAAATGGTATGGGAATAAGAGTTAAAATAAGGAATAATACATATTTTATAGGTGATACATGGTATTCAGAAACTTATAAGAAAATATCAAATAGAGGAGGAAATTTAAATTCAATTGGAATTGAAAGTTGTTTAGATAAAAATACTGATATTTTTTGGACTTGGATGAAAATGGCAAAATTAGTTGCTTATTTAATGGATGAACATAATTTAGATATTGAAGATGTTGTTGGACATCATTTTTTTAGTGGGAAAGAATGCCCTATGACTATTTTAAGAAATAAATTGTGGGATTATTTTAAATATACTATGGTTGTTAATGAATTTGAAGTTTTACAATTTAAAAAAAAAGGATTTGTTATTGCTTTTGATTGTGATAATAATGAATTTGTTAGTAAAAATGGAAAAATTAAAAAGTTACCTGAAAATGATATTGAAGTCAAATTTTCTGTTATTGTTTCTAAAGATGGTATTTCAGAAAAAAGAGATTTTAAAACTGTTATTAAAGGGAGAAAAAAATAAATTTTTTTAATATCCCAAATATTTCATAAAAATTTTTTTTTTAAATTTTTATTTTTACAAAAAAAAAAAAATGTAAAATTTTTGAATTTTATAATGTTTTAATTATTATTTTTTTTATAAATGATTTTTTCTTCCTCTTTTCTTCCTAATAAAAGTTTTATTATCTTCACCAAGAACAATTTTTTTCATTAAACCTTTTTTAACCATATCATCCAAACTAAAATTTTCACTTTCTTCAGTAGTAAAATCTCCAATTTTTTCTTTATCATTTTTTTTTAAATCAATAAATTTATTTTTTCCTCCTTCATTTTCTTGAGTAGAATCTTTTTCAATAATAGATTTTCTAGAATTTAAACAAATTCTAGATTTTTTAATTAAAATATCTTCAGCTCTTCTTTTAACAAGAAATTTCCATAAAAATCTACAAAAATTAAGAGCATCTAAATTATTATTAATTGCTTTATTTTTAAATTCTTCTTTAACTGCCTCACTAAAATCATTTATATTATATTTTATATTTGGAGCTCCATATTTTAATGCTTCTGCATATAATTTTATTTGCTTTTCTAAAGTTTCTGTTTTTGCTATTTCATCTTGAAAATATTTGCATCCTAATAATTTTTGTTCTATATTTATTCTAAATAAATGAAATTTTAATTTTTTTAAAGAACGAACACAAAATGGACATTGTTGTCTTTCTTTTTTTATATCTTGACGTATTTTCATAATTAACTTTTTTAATTTTTGAATTTCTTGAATATTTGATTTTTTATTTGGATAATTTTTTAATTGATCTTTAAAATAATTCATTAATTCTTTTTTTTCTTGTAAGATTCTTTCTTCATATATTTTATATGATTTTTTTGGATCATAGAAACTAAAATAATCTATAAATATTTGTTTAAATTCATCAAATTCTTCTTTACAACATAATTCATCTGCATATGCAATGTCATCTATATTATATATGTTTAATGATTTTGCTTTTTCTAATATTGAATCTAAATAACGTTTATGAAATTTGTTTTCTCCAAAACCACTTATCATTCTTTTTTTTATTTATTTATCTTTTTATATTTTGGTTATTTAATAAGATAAAAAAGACAATTTTAAAAAAAAATATTTTTCACTTAAAAAAAAGAATATTTATTGAATTTTAAAAATATAATAAAACAAATAAGAAATTATATTTAATGAATAAAATATTTTGATTATTACAATTTTTAATAAAATTTTAAGTATTAAAATAATTTAATAAATACACCATTTAATCTTATATAAAATATACAAATAAAAATTCCACTTAACATAGTCATACAAGTTTTAATATATTTTCTATTATATGTAAATCGAATATTTAAAAAAATAAACTCTAAAAAACAAACCCAAATTAAAATTAATTCTAGAAATAAATTTATATCTTTTTCATCTTTTATATGGTAATTAAATTTTTTAGATATCATTTCTATAAACCAAAATATTAATAAATATAACATAATTATATTAAAATTTATTAATCGATGTATGCCAAAAAAAATTACAAAACTTGCAAATAAAGTTGAAATAATAAAAATTCTGTTTTCTTTATTTTTTATATTGAAAATATCCAGTTTATTTTTTTGTTTTATTGAATGACTAAAGAATTTAAAACTAATTGATAATATTATTAAAATAATTGATATTATATTTAATACAGGTTTAGATATTGTTTTTTTTAAAAATTTTTTGAATGATTTTTTTTTAAATTTACTAGAACTTTTTATTATATTTATTATTTCTGATTTGTAATTTTGTTCTTCTTTGAAATTTTTTTTTATGTTATTCTTCATTTGATTAATATAATTATTTAATTTATTGTACAATCTTTTAATTAAAATTTAATTTATTCATTTTATTTAATTATATTTTTATTATTTTTCCTAACTTATAAAATAAATAAATTCCCTTTCATTAAAATTAAATAATTTAATAATTATAAAAAAATATTATAATAATTTAATCAAATTCATCGGCTTATATAAATTATTATCAAATAATTTTAATTTAAAAATAAATTTATTTAATTAATAATAATAATAAACTAAACAACAACAAATATAAAAAAAATAAAAAAAAAATTCTAACCCTCAATTCCTTTTAAAATATTATTATTAAGTTGTTCATTATTATTTTCTAAAGCAATATTAACTTTTTGTTTATCATTAGGATAAATAACTTCATTAATTTTATTTTTTAAATTTTCAAACAATTCATTTTTATAAATAACACTTCTATCATCAAGAGTAAAATCATCTTTTTGTTCAGAAGCACATTTATATTTATCAGTAATTACTTTTTTTTTTTTTTGAAAATCATCTTCAATTTCTTTTATTTCTTTTTCTTTATCTTCTTTTACAGAATCATAAATAAATTTTAAAATTGCTTTTTGATTTTCTTTTTTCCATTTTATTTCATCATCAGAATAATTTTTTAAATCAAATAAATCAATTTGATATTTTTTTTCTATTTGATTTAATTTCATTATTTTTTCATCATATAATTTATCAATTTCATCTTCAAAAGTTGTTTGTGCTTCCATTATTGTTTTATTTAATTCTTTATCATTTTTTTCTTGTACAATTGAAACATTTTGAATTACATTTATGTTGTTATTAAAAATTTGAGTTATTTTTTCTTTAATTTCTAAAATTTTTTCCTTTTGAGTTTGATTATTTGGTTTTGTTGATATGTTTTTTTTTTCATGAGTTTGAGTTTTTGGTTTTTGATTATTATTTTTTTCTGCTATTTTTTTTTCTCCATCGTTGTTTAAATTTAATATACATTGATTTATACTTTCTTCTAAATCTGTTGGATTATGTTCTTCTTTTTTTATTACTGAAATATCTTGAAGATTTTGTTCTAAATTTTGATTTTCTATTTCCATTTTTAATTTAATAATAAAAATATATATTTGTAAAAAATATTTATTAAAACAATAATTTGTCAATATAATAATTTAAATATAAAGAATAATCTTTTTTTTAATATATAAATTTTTATAATTTTTCAAATAAAAATATTATTATAAATTTATTATTTTTAATAAAATTTTCTTTTTATCATAATCATTTAAATTTTTTTTATTTTATTCATAAAATAAATTCCTTTTAATTATAGGATTTTTTTTAATAAGGAATATTATATATTTCATTTTTAATTTTTGTTATATTTTTATATTTATTTTTTAATAAAGAATTAGTTAATGATTCATTTTTTTAATTTATATATTTATTATATTAATAATTTAAAATTAAAAATATGACTTTTGAAGAGAATTTGAAAAAATTGTATTATATTTTAATAGTAAATAAAATATATATAATAAATTAGGGAATTGGAATTTTTTGTTGTATGGCAAGAGTAGATTTTAATTTAATTGGATGTTTTGTTCTTTTAATGGTAATAAATCAATTTTATAATAAATCTCCAATGTTAATTCAAAAAATAAATTTTCAAGGAAATATTTTAATGATATTAATAGATATAATATGGTTAATAATAATGAGTTTTGTATGGAATCATTCACAAGATAAAAACAATAAAATTAAATATTGGTCATCAATTAAATTTATTCATAACATAGTTTATTATTTAGTATTTGTTGAAATTGCCATAAAATGTTATATTATATATTTTATTTATTCATTTCATAAAAAAACATATTCAAATACTTCATATTTAACTAATTTAAATTATAATCCAGATTCAAAAGACATAACAAGTTCAACAAGACTTGCAGACACAACATACCGTTCACAAAAATAAAAAACCTATTAAAATAATCTTTATTTTATTTAATAAATTTAAAAAAAACTTTTTAAAAAAATAAAAAACCAAAAAAAAAAAAATAATTAAAATAAACATAACTTAAAAAAAACAATAAAAAAAAAATGATAATCAAAGTATACATAAACAACCGTCCATTTGAAATAGATTGTGATACAGGAACCCAAGACATAGCATGGTTATCAATAAGTGCATGTTACTTATTTGGAAAAGATGCATGGCCAGTAACAACTTATATTCCAATAATAGCTCGTAATAAAAATGATATAATTCTTCATCCAAAATTAGTAATTTGTAAAAATATTGAATTAATTGGTGATGAAATAAAAGTAAAAGTAAGAAGAAAATTTGGTGATATTGGATATGAAATGACAGATGAAGAAAAAGATTGGTATAATGATGCTTTCTTAGAAGGAAGATTTATGAAAAATTGCCATATTGCATTAAAACCAAGTACTGAATTAAGAAAAGAACAAAATCAATATAAAATACAATTTAAATTTAAGATAAATGAAAATCTTAAATTATTCTTTCCTGATTATGAGAGTACTCTTATTTGTGATACTGAACAAACAGGGAAAAAAAGTGATCATTTTGAAGGTAATATGAAAATTCCTTTTGGAAATTTAGAAAAGGAGAAAATTATTTATGGTAGTGTTAAAGAGAAAGCATTTGATAAAGAAACTCAAGATTTTATTAAAAATGATCTTGTTGTTACTTATAATCCTGTAATTCTTACTGAAGCAGAAAAAGAAAAGATTTTAAGAGAAAAAGAAGATATTATTAGAGAAAAAGAAAAGAAGATTAAAGAAGATATTATTAATTCTGAAAAAGAAAAAAAAGAAGAAGAAATTAGAATGATTAGATTAAAAGAAGAATTAGAAAAAATACCTTTTACTTTAGAAGAAGTTTATAATTATGTTAAACAACAAATGTATATGAGTGAACAAGATTTAGTTGAAATTTTTGAATTATTAGAAAGAAATGAATATAGAATTTATAGAAAACTTTTTGATATTTTTCATGGTTATTTACAATATTATTTAGATAATGAAAATATGTCAATTGATGCAATTTCTGTTATTAATTTCTTAAATTTATTTTTTGGTCATAGAAAAAATGTAGATAAAATTGCAGAAGAATTTCAATCATTATATTTATCAAGATTAGAAAAAGATGGAAGTAATATTGATTTAAGAGAATTTATTTATATTTTAATATTCCTTCTTAATTCAATTTTAACTCATAAAGATATTAATGTTTTAACTGAAATTGAATCAATTGGAGAAACTTATGAAAAAAAATTAGAAGATCCTGCATATTATGAAATGAATAAAAATCCAAATATTGTAAAAGTAATTAATGATCATCATCAAATTTTAAGAACAATTTTTGAAAAATATGGTATTCATATTGAAAATAAAGATATTATTGAAATGTCTGATTATCAATTTGCTACTTTTATTTCTGAAGTTTCTAATAGATTTAAATATGATTTAGCAAAAATGACTAAAGGTGATGTTGGTAAAAAAAGTAATATTGATTTCTTTGATTTCTTTAGAAAAATTGTTGGAATGGCTTATAATTTAATTCAACCTAATGATAGTGAAGAAAATAAAGATTATAAAAGTGATATTTTTATTGGAATGCCACTTGAAGAGGCTGTTGAAAAAATTATTAGTGATATGAGTGAATTTGCTTCTTCTGAATAAAAAAAAATCTGGTTTTAAATAAAAAAAATATTTTATGATATTTTTTTAAAAAATTTAAACATTTTTAAAATGTTTTATTTTTTATATATTTTTTATTTTTAATGAATTAAAAAATAAAAATTTAAAACATAAAAAATTCAAAAAAAAGAATAATATTATATAATATCAAAAAAATTTAAAAATGTCAGAAGAAGACCAAGATCGTATCCTTGATCAAAGTTTAAAAGTAATCCAAGCTCAATCATACCATATTCACATAACAATAGAAAAAAACAATTTACGTCAATGTTTAAAAGAAACATTTACAATGTTAAATGAATTAAGAACAAATAAATTAACTCCAAAAAATTATTATCATCTTTACACATCAGTATTTGATGAAATGCAACATATAACAAATTTTTTTAAAGAAGAAATAAAAAGGGGAAGAAGAATAAGAGATTTATATGATTCAGTACAACAATCAATGTATATTATTCCAAGAATGTATTTATTAATAACATCAGGTTCAATTTATATTGAAAATTATCCAAAAAGTTGTCGTGAAGTTATTTTTGATTTATTAGCAGTTGTAAAAGGAGTTCAAAATCCAATTCGAGGTTTATTTACAAGATATTATTTATTAAAAAGTATTAAAGATAAGTTACCAGATAAAAATAATATTTATGAAAATGAAGGAGGAACTTTTGATGATACTTTAAAATTTATTATTCAAAATTTAGATGAAATGAATAGATTATGGATAAGATTAAGTATGGGTGTTATTGGAGAAGAAAAAAAATTAAGAGAAAAAGATAGAAATGAATTAAAAATTTTAGTTGGAGAAAATATTATAAGATTAGCTTCTTTAGAAGGTTTAAATAATGAAATTTATCAAAATCAAGTTTTACCTAAAATACTTAATATTATTATTGAAAGTAAAGATCAATTAAGTCAACAATATTTAATGGAATGTATTATTCATGCTTTTCCTGATGAATTTAATATTTCTTGTTTAGATAATATTTTAAATACAACTAAAAAATTAGTATCTGATGTTGATATTAAAGGTTTATTTATTGCTTTATTAGAAAAATTATGTAAATTTGTTAAAAATTCTGATTCTGCCAAACAACAAATTTTAGAAAATTCAAATACTATTTTTTCTATTTTAAAAGAAACTTTTGATAATTTAATTAAAGAAAATTGTAAAGAAGGTAGTAATATGGAAATTGTAAAAGTTATTGAATCACAATGTTCATTTATGAAATTTATTATTTTAAGTTGTTCATCTGAAAATAAATTAGATTTAGTAAATTATGTTTTAAATTTAAGTGATGATGTTATTAAAAGTTATGGTGAAAAAATAGACAATTCAGTAATAAAATCTTTAAGTAGATTACTTTCTACTCCATTAGAAAGTGAATTAAGTTTATTTGATTTAAATCAATTTCCAAAATTAATGAATAATTTAGATTTTAATTCAAGAAGTAATTTATCTTTAAGAATTATTGAGTCTTTTGTAAATGGAAAATCAAATGAAAAATTAGATTCAGAAGATAAAATAAAAAACTTATTAAATTTTATTAAACCTTTATTAGAAGATTTACCAGATTCTACTGAAGATGATTTTCAATTTGAATATGATCAATATAATGTTGCAAAATTAATTTTTATAATTAATACTAATAATCCAGATATTATATTTAATATTTATAAAGAATTTCAAAATGTTTTTATAAATGGAGGAGTAAAAAGAAAAAAAATAACATTACCATCTTTAGTAAATGCAGTATTAAATTTATGTTATAATATATCAGTAGCTTATGATGCAAAAAATAATGTTTATCCTGAGGATAAAAAAAATGAAATATTTAATGATAGAATAAATTCAATTGATATAAGTCAAATTAATTCAAATGAAATATTTTATGATACAATGTTAAAATTTTATAAATTAATAAATGAATTAATTCAATCATTATGTCAAGAAGAACCAATAATATCATTTAAATTATATTTACAAGCTGCATTACAAGTAAATTCAATTAATTCAATTAGAGAAAAATTTGAAGAACCTTGTATTTCTTTTATTAATTCAGCAATGGGAATTTATACTGAAAATAAATATGAAGTTGAATATAAATATTCTTTATTAAATTTATTATCTGGATATCTTTTATATTTAAATATTTTATCTCAGGAAAATATTGAAAATATTATTAAAAATATACAAAGTTCTGCTCATTCACTAGTTAAAAGAAGTGATCAATGTAATTCAATGATTTTTATTAGTCAATTATATTTTAGTTTATTAAAAGATTATAAAAGTGTTAATGAATGTTTAGAAAAAGCTAAAAAATTTGCAGATTTATCAATGACAAATCCACAAAATTTAAATTTATTTGTTATTATTTTAAATAAAATGGTTTATTATATTGAGAATAGTGATGAAAAGATTATAGAAAGTCAATTTATTAATGATATTAATGAAGTTATACAAAGTCATATTGTTACTCTTCATAATGAAAATAAATTTATTGGATTTTTACCTGAAATAGAAGATTATTATAAAAGAACTGTTGATATGATAAAAATAAGAAGAGAAATAGGTAAAAAAGGAATTTATTCTGAAATAACAAATATTGATTAAAATAGTTATATTATTTAATATTTAAAAATAAATATATTAAAAAATAAAATTCAAAAAAAAAAGAAAATAAAAAAAGTATAAATAATTAAAAAAATTATCACTCTCATTTTAATATTTTTAAACAAATAAAAAAAAAATGAATGAAGATTTTAAAAATGATTTAGACGAACCATTAATTTTTCATGATCCAAACGAAGAAAATGGAATGCCAAATACATTTCAATTAGAATTACTTCCAAAAGAATCATATTTAGAAAATGGAATTACAAAAGTAAGACAAATATCAAATTTAAGTGATTATGAAGATAAAGATTTTGAAAATGTAAATATAAAAGAAGAAAATGATAATAAAAAAATAAAAAGAAGACCAACATTAGGTGACATTTCATTATCATCTTTATTATTTAGACCAATTCAAAGTGGTTCATTAAGAAGTTCAGTTTATGGTTTAATTTGTGTAACATTAGGAACTGGAATGTTACCTTTACCTTATTTTTTTAGAACAAATGGTATTTTATTAACTTTAATTATATTTTTTTTTTGTGCTTTTCCAACTTATATTACTTTAAAACTTTTAACTACAATGTCATATGAATTTAAAATTTATGCTTTTGATAAATTAATTGCTCATTTATTTGGTAGAAATTCTTTAATGGAAATTTATACAATTATTGTTTTATTAATTAATTCTTTTGGTTCAATTATAATGTGGAATGTTTTTATATCAGAATTTGCAAAAGATATTTTAGGTTATTTTAATTCTGAATTAGGAAGTGAAACAAATTTAATTTTAATATTATTCTTTATATTAATTTTTATTCAAATTCCTTTGGCTGTTTTTTCAAGTGGAAAAGAATTTGATATTATGTCAACTATAGGAATGTTTCAAATTGTTTATGTTTTATTTGTTGTTATATTTGAATTTCCTAATTATTTAATGGAAAATTTTGATAAAGAATTATTTGGTGAAATGGAAACTTATTTTAATTTTAATATAAAAATTGTAGAAATGCCTTTTATATTTTTTATCGCTTTTGGTAATCATTCTACTATTTTAACTGTTATTCAACAAATTAAAGATAAAACACATGAAAGAGTATCTAATGTTGGTAAAAAAACTTTTTATGCTGAATTTGGTATTTATTTATTAGTTTTTTTTATTTGTTATTTTTCTACTTTTCAACAAACTGAACAAATTTTTTTAACAAGACCAAATACTACTTTTTTAATGTTAATTGGAGAATTTTTTATGATGATTTTAATGATTTGTAATGTTGCTTTATATTTTTTTACATCAACACCTACTTTTGAATTTATTTTAAATGATGGGAAAGAATTAAGTCAAAAACAAAAATATTTTTCGTCTTTTATTGTTTTAACCACTTTAATGATTATTTCTTTATATATTAATGAAGTTGATACTATTTTAGCTTTTCTTGGTGTTACTGCACAAGTTAGTTTAATATTTATTTTACCTATTTCTATGTATATTAAATGGAAAGAAGATACTATTAGTAATTCAAGAAAAATTATGTTTATTTGTTTAATTTTGTTTTTTACTATTTTAGGTGTTGGAGGATTTATTTTAATGATTTATAATCAGTTTAGAACTATTTAAAAAATATATTTTAATTTTATTTTTTATATATATTATTGTTTGTTTATTAATTTATAATTATATTTTTTTAAATTTTATTCCTTTGTTTATTCTAATTATAACTTTACTTTACAAAATAAATTGAAATAAAATATCAAATCAATAAAATCATTATTTTTAAAATAAAAGATATTTTACTAATTTATTATTTTGAAGTGAAGAACTCTTTGTTATTATAAAATTCAAACATAAACTTATAAATCTATTTTTCAATATTATTTCCTCTTTTATAAGTTTTTTCCATTATATTAGCAAAAAAAAGAATTTTATTTTTAAAAAAAAATAATTCTTTTTTTAATAATTTATAAAATTATAATTTTAATATGAATACACCATCTAATGATCTAAATATTAATGAAGAGATTAATAAAGAAAAAAATGTAATTGTATCTGTAAATAAAGAAAAAAATTCTTCAAATGAAGAATTTGCTTGTCAACATGGTTGTCATCAACTTTTTAAGTCAAAAAGACAGAAATTACTTCATCATGACAAACTAGATTATATATGTCATGAAGAAAAATCAAATTTAATTAACTTAATTGAACATTTTAATTTTGCTATAAATAAATTAATTCCATCTCTAAATGAAAAATGTAATAATAAAGATTATATAAATTTAGTTAAACAATATAAAAGAACTAAGAATTTAAGTAAAGATCCAATTCAATTTGAAATTCTTATTCAATTGAAATAAAAAAAGTAATAATGATTTTTGACTACTAATTTTTTTAAATATAAAATATAAATCTGATTTTTATTTTATTATCATTGATGATTTTTAATTTAGAAATGTATTAAATTCGTATTATAAAAATATTGTATTATTTAAAATAATAAAACTTTTATAAATATTATTAGTTTTAGTATAAAAAAATAAATTGATAATTAAAAATTTTTTAAATAAAATCAAAAATTTAAGTTTTTTTGAAAGTCTATTTTTTTTGAAATAATTATTAATTATGCAATTTTAACTTCTTGAGTTTCTTGTTTAATACTAATATCATTTTTTACATCATTAACTTCTTGTAAAGGATGATATATTCTTCTTTTCTTAATAAAAATAAATTCATAATAACTTCCAACACAAGATATAATTGAACTAAAAAAATATGAAATAAAACAAATTATTTTATTTTTTTTTCTATAAGTAATTAACATAGGATTTTTAGTTAAAAGAATTAATAAAATATTAAAAATACAAATTACATCAGCAGCAATTAAAAAATAAGGTATAAATTTTTCATGATAAATATAACTGTCAACATAATGATATTTTTCATAATAAAAATATCCTAAACTTAATAATCCTTCACTTAAAACTAAAGAAGTAAAAACATAAACATTAATTTCGAATTCAGGACCAAATAAAAATATTAATAAATGAATTAATGAAATAGTTCCAATTATTAAATAAATATAAGGTAAAAATAAATCAATTTTTTTAATTAAAGGATCTGTTTCAATTATTGCTTTCATTTTTGGTAAATCTTTATTATATGAAGTTCCTATTTCATTGGAAACTGGATTATTTATTGTTATTTCATCACTTTGATGAAATGCTTTATTTCCTATTAAAAAAAATGTAAAGTCTTCAATATTTTGATTTGATAATTTAAATATTTTTTTCAGTGATTTTATATTTAATTCATTTGGTTCTTTTTCATTTAATGTTATATTAAATGTGTCTTTTGCATTTATTAATGATTTAATTTTTGATTTTAATGTTTCATCATTTTTTATATCAATTGGTATTAAATTATAACTTTTGTTTAATTCATCCATTTTAATTTTAGTTTTTAAATATAATTATGTCATTTAAAATTTATTTATTTATTTAAATTTTCAATAAATAAAAATCTTAAATTAAAAAATTATAAAAATTCTTAACAACATTTTTTATCTTTATTATTTGTTTTATTATCACTATTATTTAATTTAATATTATTATTATTATTATTATTATTACTAGCATTTTTTTGAATACTTTGCATTTGAATTTTTTCATCAACAGTATAATCATAATTAGGGTCTAAAACTTTTTTTCCTAAATTTTCAAATAACCAATTAATACCAATATTTGATAATGCAGATGTGGTTTTGAAAATAGCATTAATTTGTTTAGCAAATTTTTTTCCTTCTTCATCACTCACTTGTTCATTTTCATATAAATCAGTTTTATTACCAATAAGAGCTAAAATAACATCTTTATTAGTAATATTGTCTAAAGTTTCCTTATACCAATAATTTTTAATTTCTTCAAAAGAATTTTTATCTGTAATATCATATACATAAATTATAATTTTTGCATCTTTATAAAAAATTTTTGCTAAAGAACGAAATTTTTCTTGTCCTGCTGTATCCCAAATATCAAATTTAATTGTTGTTTCTTCTAATTTTATTGTTTTTGATATGAATTGTGCACTTGAAGAACTTAATACTTCTGGGTCAAATGAATCTGTTATGAATCTAGATATTATTGATGTTTTTCCTACTCCTGATTCTCCTACTAAAACTGTTTTTACTGCTTCCATATTTTTTAATTAATTTGTTTTTAAATATTTTTATTTTTGCTTTTTTTATATTTTTTTATTTTTAAAATGTTTTGATTAATTTGATTTGTTTAAAAAATAATTGAAAACTTTAATTAATCAAATGAAAATATGAATATTGAAATAAAAAATGAGAGTTAAAACTTCTTCATGAATTAATATTTAAATATTTAAATTAATTTATTGTATTACATTCATTTTTTATTTAATTTTCATTATTTTTATTTGAATTATCGAATTTTGCTCTTCAAAAAATTTTTTAACTTTATTTAAAATTTAAATAGCATTTTTAAACCCTTCAAATAAGAATCAATATAGTATTTTTAAATATTTTTCTAAAAAACTATAATATTTTATTCAAAAAATATATTATAAAAAAAAAAGAAATTGAAATTCCTAAAAATTTATTATTAATTTATTTAATCATTGTACATAATTATTTTTATTTTTCATTTAAAAGTTGAAAAAATAATGAATAATTATGAAAAATAATTAAAACAAAACATTGAAATTGAATTTTATTTAAAAAAAAACATTTATCAAATAAATAAAATTAATTTAAATAATATAAATAATTATA
>JAJMZS010003336.1:0-22804 GCA_023807205.1 Isotricha prostoma | reverse complement strand
CCCCAAAAAACAAAAATTATTTAAAAATTACAAAATTTTTAAGAAAAAATTTACTCTTAAAATTTAATTAATTTTACCATTAAATCCAATTAAAAATTAAAATAGAATTTGATTTAGTGAATTCCATTTTTTTACCTTTAAATTTTTGTAATAAATTTTAAAATCATGAGAAAGCTACCAAATCATTCATCTAAATTTTATTATAAAAATTTAACATAAAAAAATTAAATTCATATGATAACTACTAACTTATGAATTTATTTTTTATATTAAATATTTTAATTATACAATTTAAAATCATCAAAAAGTTACCAAATTATGCATCTAATTTATTAAAAATATTAAAATCATAAAATGGTTACTAGCATTTAAATTTAATATTTTTTTATATATTTAATATTTTCAATTATAAAAAGATTATTTATTATCATCAAATAAATTTACAAAAAAATTTAAAATAACAAATTTAAAATTTAATGATACTTATTAATGAATATATATAAAACGTTAATATAAAATAAAATATTTATATAAATTAAAAAGTGTAAAAAAACATAATCTTATTAAATTATATGATAATAAAAATAATTAAAAAAAATTTAATAATTTGAAAAAAATAAAATGGGAAATGAATTAGGTAAATGTAAATGTGCATGTCATAAAGATGAACAAAATACAGCAAATTTTGAAAATTTAGATAATAATAATAATCAAAGTGCAGAAAATAATCCTGCAAATATTCCATTTATAATAAATTCATCATTAGGACAAAGTAATTTAAAAGAATATGTAAATGGAAGAACTCATAATCAAATAGAAGATAAATTAAAAGGAGGAAATAATATTTTTTCAAATTCTTTTTCACAATTTGGAAATTCTACAGGCTCTAAATTTTTAGAAAAATCACCTGAGATAATAAAAATAATAAAAATACAAAGTGATTATAGAGGATATAATTTAAGGAAAAAATATAATAGTTATTTAAAACAAAATTTAATTGATGAAACAAATCAATTAATAAAAGATTTAACTGAACAATATACAAAATTTAATTTAAAAAGAGCAGAAAGTTTAATAGGAACAAAATTTGATAAAAATGGTTGGAAAAATTTTTATATTGATAATAATAATGAAAATCAAGAAGAAATAAATAATTTATTCACATATGATTATGGAAAAACATATAAATGTAAATTATTAATAATTCAAGGATTAATTCCATCATTTTATATAGGAGAAATAAATATAAATTATGAAATGCAAGGATATGGAGTTTTATTAAAGAATGATGGAAGTAAATATGAAGGTTTTTGGAGAAAAAATTATTTTACAGGATGGGGAAGATTAATTGATATTGATGGAACATTATATGAAGGATATTTTAAAAATGGAAATTTAAATGGAAAAGGAATAAAAAAAACTTTAACTGGAAGTATATATATAGGAGATTTTGTAGATAATAAAAAAGAAGGAAAAGGAAAAGAAGAAACAAATGAACACATTTATGAAGGAGAATTTAAAAATGATAAAAAAAATGGAAATGGTAAATTAACATATAAAATATTAAATGATACATATGAAGGTGAATTTAAAGATAATTGCATAACTGGAATTGGATTTTATACTTGGGCAAATAAAGATACTTATAAAGGTAGTTTTGTTAATGGAAAAATGCATGGGAAAGGATTATATAAATGGCCTGATGGAGGAGAATATTATGGTGATTATGTTAATAATATTAAAGAAGGTAATGGGAGATTTAAATGGGTTAATGGGAAAATTTTTGAAGGACAATTTAAAAAAGGAAGACCTGATGGTTTGGGAAAATTAATTACTGGGAATAAAGAATTAAATGTTGAGTTTAAAGATGGTAAATTAGTTACTAATATTAAAGAAATGATAAAGAAAGATAAGGAGAAAGAAAGTGAGATTAAAAATAATGAAGATGATGATATTAAGTAAAAATTATTATTGGTTTTAATTTTTTTATTTTAGTAAATTATTTTATTATAATTATTGTAATATTAAAACATATTTTTAAATTAATAAAATATTTCAATTCAATTTAAAAATATAAACAATAAATAAAAATAAAACTAAAAAAAAGAATAAAAGCAACAAAAAAAAATAACCAATTAAAAATAAAATAATTAAAAAAATTAACCATTATGTTTAGAAATATTTGTAGTAACTTTCCTTACAATTTCATCTTTATACTTAGCTAAACTTTTTCTAACATCCCCACCTTCATTAGCAATATTAATTAAAATATCTTTCAAAGAATAAAGTGCAGTATCATTTGGATCTTCTCCCCAATAAGCTCTAATATTAATACCATTTTCTTTTTGTAATCGAAAATTCTGTGGCATATTATCAACAATAATAACTTTATCTAAAGGTCTTCCTAATCTATTTAAATCTTTAATAAAATCATTATCTATAATAACTGCGTGTTGTCTATATAATTTATAATCAAAATATATTGTTTTTTCTTCTATTCTATCTAAAATCAAATCTGCATATTCTTGAGTTGCTGCAGTAAAAATTACTATTTCATAATATTTTCCTAATGTTTCTAAAAATTCAAATATTCCTGGACGAAGTTTTAATACTCCTTCACTTTCATTATTTGGATTTATTTTAAAGTGTATTATTGTTTCATCTAAATCTAAAACTAAAGTGTAATTTTTTAAATTTTTTGTTTTTAAATATGGAGGTTTCACTGATGAAAAGTTTGAGTTTTGTCTTAATGCTACTGAGCCTAATACACTTGCGTTTGGATTTTCTACTCTCATTATATTTTCTCTGAAAAATCTATTTATTTCATCATAATTTTTTTCATGTAGTGTTCTATATAAATTTATTAAGTTGTCTTTTTGTTTTGTTATTGGGTAATTTTTTAATATTATTTTTAAATCATTTGATATTGTATTTGTGTTAAATTTTATTTTGTCAATTGTTGTTAAGGAGTAACCATTAAATACTATATAATTATTTTCTTCTGTTTTTCTTTTTGATGAAGCTACTAAATTTTTTAATTTAAATACCCAAGTATTACTTAAACTTTCATTTGATATTTTACTAAGAATATATTCACATATTATTAATAAATTTTTATGATTTAAATGCAATATTGCATTTATCATAATTATAACTTTTTTTAAAAGTTCTATATCATATGATATATCATAACATAACATTATAGAAAATAATTCATATTTTATACTTGAAATTACCATTGCTGAATCATCTCCTTTAAATACTTTTTCAATTTTTCTCAAAAGAGAACAATTATAATAATAATTCCACCATTCAAAACATTCATTATTCATTGGATTATTCATTTGAGAAGCATTTATTATTTCTGATAATTTTTCTTCTAGAATCATTAAATCTTCTAAATTAATAGAAAAATTAGATTCAGAATTTGAATAATTATTATAATTTGAATAAGTATTATAACTATAATTTGAATAATTACTAGAAGAACTATATGATGATATTGTATTATTTAGATTAGAAATATTAGAATAATTATTAATATTTGATATATTATTAATTCCACTTAAATTACTATCCATTCTTTCATAAGGATTATTATTTTTATAAGTATTAAGTCTTGAATTTGGAGTATTAAAATCATTATTTCCATAAAATAAATTTGTTTGTCTATTATATTTAGAAGGACTTTTACAATATGCATTCTGTTTGTTATAACCACTATCTTGATAAGATAAATTCAAAGTTGTATTATTTGAATGAATATTATTAGGAGTATTAGTCATATAATTATATGAATAATCTTGTGTTTTATTTTGATTATTATTATTATTTATACTAATATTATAATTATTATTATTTCCTTTCTCATTTGTTTTTCCTCTTAATCCTTTTTTTGTTTTTTTTGTATAAATTATATTTGTTGAACTTTTTCCTCCATCATTTTGAATTGTATATAAAGAATTTTTTTTAATAATTGGATTTTCTGATATTCCTTCATCAAATGATTTATCTTTTTTATTTTGTGATTCATCTAAAATATTTGAATCTCTTTCATAATTTAAATTATCTGAAGTATTTATAAATGTTATTTTTTTTTTTTGGTTTGATGATATTGGGATTTCTTTTATTTTTTTTTCTTTATTTTCAGTTTTTGATAATTTTTGCTCTTGTTCTTGTTTTTAATTTATTATAATCTCTTTCAATTTCAGCTAATTTTTTTTTCCTTTGTTCAAGTCTTTCATCAAGTTCTAATTTTTTTTTCTTTTTTTCTTCTTCTAATCTCATTTTTTCTTTTTCATCTTCTTCTTCTTTTAATTTCCTTTCTTCTTCTTCTTTTATTTTCCTTTCTTCTTCTTCTTTTATTTTCCTTTCTTCTTCTTCTTTTAATTTCCTTTCTTCTTCTTCTTTTATTTTCCTTTCTTCTTCTTCTTTTATTCTCCTTTCTTCTTCTTCTTTTAATTTCCTTTCCTCTTCTTCTTTTATTTTCCTTTCTTCTTCTTCTTTTATTTTCCTTTCTTCTTCTTCTTTTATTTTCCTTTCTTCTTCTTCTTTTATTTTCCTTTCTTCTTCTTCTTTTAATTTCCTTTCTTCTTCTTCTTTTATTTTCCTTTCTTCTTCTTCTTTTAATTTCCTTTCTTCTTCTTCTTTTATTTTCCTTTCTTCTTCTTCTTTTATTTTCCTTTCCTCTTCTTCTTTTAATTTCTTTCTTCTTCTTCTTTTAATTTTCTTTCTTCTTCTTCTTTCCTTTTTTTCTTTTCTTCATCTTCTTTTTTCTTTTTTTCTTCTTCTAATCTTTTTTTCTTCTCTTCTTCATCTTTTCTTTTTTTTTCATCTTCTTTTTTTTTATTTTCTAATTCCTTTTCTTCATTTTTTCTTTGAATTTCTTTATCATTATTTTTATTAAATTTATCCTTTGAATTATTATATTTTTCATTATTAATATTTTTATTTTCATCTTTTTTTTTTGAATATAACATTCCAAAAAGATTCATTAATAAATCTATTTTTTTATCTTTAGTTGGCTTATCATCTTCATATATTTCTTCAATTTCTTCTTCATATTCTTCTTCTTCTAAATTATCATCATCAGTATCTACTCTAATAAATTTTGAAGGTGGTTTATCAATTTGTTTTTCATTAAAATATTGTTCTTCGTCTTCTTCAAATTCTTCTTCTTCTTCTTTTTCTTTATCAATATCTTCTTCTTTTTCTTTTTGATTTTTTTCAATTAATTTTTCAATTTCATTTTTTGGTTTTTTTATATTTTTTAATAAAGATATTTTCTCTTTAAAAATATTATCTTCAATATCAAGATTTTTATTAATATTACTTGAATTTGATTTTTTAATATCTGATTTTTTATCTTCTAATTTACAATTATTTAAGTTTGATTTTTGAATATTTTCATTTTTATCATCTTTTTTATTTTCTATATTTTCTTTTATATTATTTTTATTATCAATTCCCTTATCAGAATATAAATTCAGAAGACTACTTTTAATTGTTCTAAGTTGATAATTTTTTGGAGTATCTTCTTTTTCTTCAGATTCAATATCACTAAAATATTCATCAAAGTCAATTTTTTTATTTAAAATTTTATCTAATTCATCATCAGATTCTTCTTCTTCTTCTTCTACTTTTTCTTCAACTTTTATTTTAATTTTTTCTTTTTGATATACATTATTTTTTCCTTTATCATTTTGTTTTTCATTTTTAAAAACATTATCAATGTTTAAATCATCTGAACTAAAACTATCGTCACTATGAAATTTTAAATCTTCTTTTGTTCCTTTTTTTTTTGAACTTTCTGTTTTATTCATTTTTTGAAAAAGATTTTTTAATTTATCATTAAAAATTGAATTATTTTTTGTTGATTTTGAACCTTCTGTATAAAATAATTCATCATGATTTATATCTTCATCTGAATCATTATCATCAAAATTAAAATTATTTTTTTTTCCATTTGAATTCGTATAATATTCATACTTTACAAAATTCTTTTTCATTAAAATTTAAAATTCTTTTTGATTAAAATAATTATAATTAAAACTATTGTTTTTTAAAATATATGAGTTAAATAATTATTTTATAATTATAATTAATTTATATTAATGGATGATAATAAAATTAATAATATTGAAGAAATAAATATTGAAATAAAGAATAATAAAGAAATTAAAAACTTAAATAATAAAAAAGAAGATAATGAAAAAAATAATAATAATAATTTATTATTAAATAAAATTAAACAAAAAAATGATGAAATAAATGAGTTAAAACATAGAAATTTTGAAATAGAAAATTATTTATTTAATCATAAAGATAATAAATATGACAAAGAAATAATTAAAGGAAAGGAAAAAATTTTAGAACTTAAAAAAGAAAATGATGATTTGTTGAAAAATAATAAAATGCTAGAAGGAAAATTATTAGAAAAAGAAAGAATTCAACATTTGTTTGAAACAAACAAAAAAATGATTAAAAATTTAAAATTAGATAATGTGAACTTAAAAAAAGAATTAAATACCAAAAAGACAAATATTGAGAAATTAAAAAAAGAAATTACAGAAAGTGAAAAAAACTCTAAGAATTTATTAAATGAATTAGATAATTTAAGATTTAAAATAAGTGATGAAAGAACTAAAAAAATTAATGAAGAAATGAATGAAGAAGATTTAAATATAATAAATCAAAAACAAATTTTAATTACTGATTTAGAACATGAAATATTAAGTTTAAAAGAAAAATATGAAAAACTAGTTCAAGAGAATATAAATAAAGATAGAGATTATAGACAAGGAAAAAGTAATATAGAAGATTTGAAAATAAAAAATGAATATGATTATGAAATTTATGAACAACAAATTGAATTATTAAAAAATAATATTAAATTATTAAAAAAGAAAAATGATGATATTGAAAAATCAAATATTAATTTAATAAAAGATAAAATTCAACAATTAGAAAATAAACATAATTCAAATTTAATTCTAATGAATGAAGAAGAAAAAAAAAATAAAATATTAAATAATGATGTTGAAATGAAAAAATTAATAAATTTAAGATTAAAAAGAGATATTTTAAATTTAAAAAAAGGAAATTATCAACAAGTATTAATAGATAGAAAAAGAGAACAAGTTGAAGATGAAGAAGAAATAAAAGAAGAAATTAAAAAACAAAATTTATTTAATCCTATTTTTATATAATATATTTAAATTATTTTAAAATATTTTTTTACAAAAATTAAATTCAAATAATAAATATAATATTAATACTAATTATTAATTCGTTTTTATTAAAATTATGCAAAGAATATGTACAATAATCTATAACTAAACCCTGAAATTGATTAATCAATACAAATTACTTTTTTTTACAATTTACAAAACATATAGAAAGAACTAAATAAATTATTTTTAAAAAATAAAATATTGAAATAATTAAGATACATAATTTTGATTAAATCTAAACATCATATTATTTCCACCATTATTCATCATAACTGGGTTCATAATAGTATAATTTCCATTATTATTAACTCCATTATTTTTTGAATAAGCCATATTAGGAATATAAATAGGAGTATTAATATTAAGTGCAGTTTGTGTATTTTGATATAAAATATTATTTTGAATATTATTATTATTATCAATAACATTATTAATATTATTTCGGTTATTATTATTAACATTATTATTAGTTACATTAACATTATTTTCAAAAGAAACATAAGATATTGTTTCATTATTATCTTTCCCTTCACCAATTCCATATAAAATATTTTCACATAATTTTAACTCATCAAAAGAAATAATTCCCTTATTAATTAGATTAAAAAATGCATCTGAAGTAACTAATGAATCACTTCCAGCTTGATGCATATCACCATTTCTTTCAATATCTAAATATTGAATTAATTTATTTAATCCTCCTTTATATTGTTCTTTTTCATTAATTAAAATTCTAATATCATAAAATGAAGGAAAGTAAAATTGTAATAAATCAATAAAGTCTTTTTCTTCATTTGGTAAATTACAATTTAAAGCTAATTTAAGTAAATAAGCAAAATCTGAAACTCCATGATAACTTATCCAATGAATATTTTGATCTAATAATAAACCACTAGTTATAAAATATTCTGCAAATAAATTATGTGGAATTCCTTTTGTTTTTAATATATTAAAATTAATACCACTATTAATTAAAAGTGATATTGATTCATTTGAAAATTTATCTACTGATATATCAAAATGAAAATTAAATTGCCATGTTATAATATTTTGTGGATGTTCACCTTTTGAATTTGATAATGTAATCCCTAATTGAATTATTTTTAAATTATTCACATTTTTTCTTATTGATTTATAATAAAAATCATTTGAATATGAGTCTAATTTATATACTATTCCTGGAAATTCTGTATCCATTCCTATATAATTATATTGTTCTAAATGAGATGAGAGGTTTTTTATTTCTTGGATAAAATTATCTGTATATACTTCTATTAATTTTGAGTTTCGTTTTGGTGATTTTGGTGATTGAGGATTTGAATTATAGAAATTCATTTTTTTTTTAATTATAAAAAATTATTTTTTATTCATTTACATTTTTTAATAATAAAAAATTAGAATTGTTTTTATTACAATAAAATTAAAACTCTTTTTTATACTTAAATTAATGTTTTTCTTCTTTTTCTTGATACCCGTAAACTTCTTCATTATTATTTACATTATATTTAACTTCTAATTCTTTTACTTTATTATATAATTCTTCATCATCAGGGAAAATTTGTTTAATTAATTCAGGATTCATTTTTCTATTTTGACTTAATAAATTATCAAATTTAGAAATAATTGCATATTTTTCATTGTCCATTTGAATTGACATTTCTTTTTGTTTTCTTGCAAATAATTCTTTTTGTTTTTTATATTCTTCTTGTTTTTTAAATCTTTCTTCCATTTGTTCTTTTTTCATTATATTATCAAAATCTTTTTGTTTTTGTATTCTTTCTAATCTTTTATCAATTTCAAATTTTTTAATTATTTCAATTTGTTGTTTTCTTAATTTATTTCTTTCATTTTCCATTTTTCTAGTTCTCATTCTTTCTTCCATTTCTTTTCTTTTATCAATAATATCTTGTAATCTATCTCTTGCACTTTTAACTATTCTCATTCTATTTTGTCTTGTTTTTAAAAATTCATCTTCTAATGTTTTCATTTTTTGTTTCTCTTTTTCATTTCTTTCATAAAATTGATTTTTTGCATTTTCTTCAATTTGATTTCTTTTATTATAAAAATCTTTTCTTTTTATTTCTTCTTTTTTTTCAACTTCAATTAAATAATTATGTACATTTTCTTGTTTTTCTAAATTTTTTATTTTTTGTTTTTCTAATTTTTCTTCTCTTTGTTTATAATGCAAATCAAGTCTTTCTTCAGTTTCTTTTTGTTTATTTTCTATTTTTTGTCTTATTTTTTCTAATTCTTCTCTTTCTTTCATTCTTATTTCCTCTAATCTTTTTCTTTGTTTTTCTCTTTCTTCTATTATTCTCAATTGTTTTTCTCTTCTTTGTTCTTCTTTTTTTCTTTCTAATTCTTCCTCATATTTTCTTTGCTCTAATTGTTTTTTTTTATATTCTTCTTCTTTTTGTAAATTTTTTAAATATATTTTTTTCCTTCTTTCATTTAATTTTTTATTTCTTTCTTCTTGTTCAATTCTTTTTTCTTCAGCTATTTTTTGTTCAATTAAAGCCAATTCTTCTTTTTTTTTTCTTTCTTTTTCCTCTCTTTCTTTAATTTTTTGTTCAATTTCTAATTCAATTTTTAATTTATCTTCTTCTCTTTTTTTTGCTCTTTCTTCAACTTCTTTAATTAATAATAATCTTTTTTCTGCAATTTCTTTTTGTAATTGCAACTCTTTTTCTTTTTGTTTTTTTTCCTTTGCTCTATTTTGAAGAGCAATTTGTTCTCTTTTAAATTGTTCTTCAATAATTTGTGAAATTTCTTGCCTTTGTTTATTTTTTATTTTTTCCATTTGTTTTTTTTGTTCTTCAATTAATTTATCCATTTTCTCATCTCCAGTACTTTGAAAATTTCCTTGTGTTATATTATATTTATTATTTTCTTTATTTTTTTTTTTTTCCTCATTTATTATTTTTTCTCTTTGATCAATTGCTAATTGAATAGATTCTTTTCTATATTTTTCAACTGCTTCAAATCTTAACTCTTTTATATCATCTGGAAGTGATTTTACATCTGGATGTAATTTTTCAAATTCTTCCATTGAAAATGAAAATAATTCTGATTGGAGTATTCCAAGTGATTTCAAAGCCTTTATTGAACGAGGACTGTTTATTATTTGATCTTTTGAATTAAAATTACAATTTTTTAGAGATATTATTTTTTCATTCTATAAAAATATTTATTTAAATTTAATTTTTACTTCCTTTACGGTTGTCATTTTTTTTTATCAAAAATTAAAAAAATGGAAATATGATTGAAATATTTTATAAAATTATATTTATTATACATAATATAAAAATATTATTTTAATTTATTTTTTTATACAAATTTGAACTTAAAAAATGACTTCTAATTCAGATGAACAAATAACAACAAATGAAATTGAAAATAGAGAACTGTTATATTCCTTATATTTGGAACTTATGGAAGAAATTATTAATAAAAAAATAAATATTGAAAATGATGAATATATTAAAAAAATAGCAACAACAAATATTTCTACATTAATTACATATATAAAAGAATCAATTAATCTTGTTGTTAATAAAAGATTGGATAAAATTAGAAATGAAGAAAATAAAAAATCTAATATTATAAATAAAAATGATTTTGAAAATGAAATTAAAAAATATGAAAATCAATTAAGATATTTAGAAAATCAAATTAGATATTTTGCAAAAAAAAATTTACAATTTAAAATAGAGAAAGATACGTTAGAAGCAAAAATAAGAGCATATATGGAAATAAAAGATGAATATGATGAAATGAGAGAAAAATTAAGATATGAAGATGGAAAATTTATGGATAATGATAGAAAAGATAATGAAATTGAAATATTAAGAAAAGAAAATTCAAATTTAAAAGAAGCTATAAAAAAGTTAGAAAAAGACAAAAAATATTATGAGACTAAAACAAAAAAAGATGAAGAAAAAATAAATGAATTAAAAAGTCAATTAGAAACATTAGAAAACAAAGTAACAATTTTATTAGAAAACCAAAATGATACTACCAAAAATTCTCATATTAATATTAATATAAATAATAATTTAAATCAATCTTCAAAATTAATAATTAAACAAGATGAAACAAGTAAAAGTACAAAATTAGTAAAAAGACATACTCATTATAATCATCATCATAATGATAGTGATAAATCAGAAAATTTATTAAGTGATATAATAAATAATAAAACTTCAATTAATTCAAACTATAAAAATTCAATTTATGGAACAAGACAAAAAAAAAGAACAAATTCAACAAATTCTGTAAATGAAGAAACTAGAAAATTTGATTTACTTTCTAAATATTGTAGTAATAATAATATATTTAAAAATAAATCTAATGCTGGAAAAATTGTTAAAAGAACTTTATATTCAATTCATAAAAAACAGAAATATGAAGATTTTATTTCTTATATTTCTCAAATTTATCTTAATGGGGGAAGAGCAAGTAAAAGTGCAAATAGATCTACTTTAAGGAAAAAGGAAAAAGAAAAAGAGAGAAGTAGTAATTAATTTTTTTAAAACATATAAATATATTTTGGTATATATTTCATTTATATTATTATTAGAAAGTCTTAAAAATAAGATTTCTAATTGAAAATAAATAAATTTTATTAATAGAACATTATAGGCATTTAAGTTTATCAATATCATTTTTCTAATTGGTATAAATAAATGTTATTATTTAGTCTTAAAATTGTTTTAAATTTGAACATTCTTTATTTAATAAATAAAAAAATATTTTAAAAATTTAAAACTATAATTATTAAATGAAAAGTAATAAATCAAGTAAATCATCATCTTTATCACCAAATCAAGGGAAATTAAATTCAAATAATAAAAGTACAAATTCATCAAATAAAAACAATTCAATAAAAACAATAAATGAAATAAATAAGCAAGATTACTTAAAGGAAAAAACATTAAAATTAATATTAGAAAACAAAAAAAATTTATCATCAATATTAGAATTAGAAAGAATAATATTTAAAAGATTTAATAATTATTATTCAAATGATAAAGATTTTTACTATATAAAAGTAATAAATGAAATAATATGTAATGAAAGTACACATATAGTAGCAGAATTTAAAGACTATTTAATAAGTGGTGATTATTCAGAATTTTTACAAAAAATATATAACTTAAATGAATGTAAAGAATGTTTGCCAAAAATTTTTGAATATTATGAAAGTTGTTCTGTTATTTTTCCAAATTATGTAATTCTTCCAGAAAGTAAATATATCTATAAAAATATACAAAGAAAACAAAGAGTTATAGATAATCAACAAGATTTAGAAGAAAAACAAGAAAAAATAAAAAAAGGTTTAATAAAAATAAGTGAAGATAATGAAGCTGTTTTTACTTCTCAAGCTTTAGATTCAATTTTAGATCAAACTGATACTAGTAATATTAGAGCATTTTTTGGTGTGAAAGATTCTTTAGATAAAAATATAAGTTTAGAAAATATTATTAATAAAATTTCAACTGCTGAAAATTATTGTAAAACTATATCAGATAGGAAAAATACAAATTGTACTTTAAAAAAAATGAATGAAAAAAATAAATTAGCTGTTACTATTAATTTAAATAATAATAATACTAAAATTAAAGGAAGGAATTATAAAAGATATTTAGATGGTGGATATAGTTCATCAAGTAGTAATAATAATCAAAAAAAAATTACTACTGGAATAAATGTAAATAGTACAATTTCAAATGGAATGAAAAATACAAAAGTTTCTTCTACAACTATTGAAATGGATTCTAAAAACTTTAAAAATAATATTAATAATAATAAAGATAATAATACAATTTTTATGAGTCCTAATTCAAAGAACTTAAATATTAAAAATATAAATGTTAAAAAACCAAATTTAGTAACTAAATTATTATCTTATAATAATAAAGAATTTATTAAGAGAATATTTAAAGAAATGAATAAGAAAAATCAAAGTAATATTCAATATAAAAAACCTACAAAAAGAAATATAAAAGCTTTTTCTCCAATAGAAAAATCAATATCAAATCACAAAAAATCAAATTCAGTAAAAGAATATAAAAAATTATTATCATCTTCATCATCATCAAAAGGGAGAAAACAAATAACATCTTTTAATAGTAAAAAAAATTTTTCTAAATCAAAAATAGGTAAAATTCCCCAAAATTCATATCATAGAAGCATATTATCATATAATAGTAAAAGTAAGAGTAAAAGTAAAGAAAAAAGTGATTATTTAAAACCTATTAAAATAAAAGAAAATAATATTCCTTTAACAGATAGAGAATCAAGAAATTCTTTAAATCCTGAAATAATGTTAATTTTAAATTCAAAAATCAATAAAATAAAAAACTTAAATTCAAATAAAAAAATTACAATGCCTCTTTCATCAAATAAAAAAATATATAATTCATTAAATACAATATCTACTAATTCAAATATTAATAATAAACAAAAAAATTTTAAACAATTATCAAAAAAATTATATTTTAATAGAAATAAAAAAAGTATTATGAATGGAGATAGTTTATTATTTACTACTAATAATTATAAAAATTCTCATAGTAGAACAAAAATTAAAAGTGGAATTTCAAGTTGTTTTTCATTAAGTCCAAAAAAATCTCCTGATTATAATAAAATATTAAAAACTATTAATCACTTTCATTCATGTAGTACTTTTGATTTTGATGATAAAAATAAAAATAAAAAAAAAATTAAAAATTCTGTTTTTCCTAAAAAGGAAATTAGAAGAATTGAAATTAAAGGTTTTAATAATTTAATTCAAAATTCAAATTCAAATTCAAGAAATAATTCTAATAGTGAAAGAAGGATATTTAATGAAGCATTAAATAATAAAATGAATCGAACAAATAGAAATAGTAACAATTTTTATAGTAAAACATATTTGGAAATTTTCAAAAAAAAATTTTAATTAATTTTACAATCAAATTTTGTTAATTATTATTTATAATTAAAATTGCTATTAAATAATTCAAAAAAAGAAAAATCAAAATTATATAAATATATATATATAAATTCTAAGCATATTAAAAAATAAACAAAAAACACGATTTTTTAATAACTTAAAAATAAATAAAAAATAAAATTTTTTAAAACTTAATTTAATTAATAACATAAACAGTATTCTGTCCAGCTTCCTTATTCTCACTAGAAGTCTTAGCATTTTTTTTCAAATTATCTTCCATTCCTTTACTTTGTTTTTCCAATTTAGCCATAGTAAAAACATCCATAGGTTTAAGTGGAAAATCTGGAACAAGACTTTTCAATTCTAAATAATACTTAGTATAAATAGAGAACTTAATATGAGTATTATATTGAATAAGTTCTAAAAATTTCATTTCTAAAGTATTTAATTGTTTATTATCAAAAAAAGGATAAATAGTAGAAAAATCAGAATTAGAAAGATATTTATCATCCCACATTTTTTGAGCAACCATCAAAGCAACAAGAACTAAAGGTCTCCATGAAGTAGGGAGAAGTGGCATTGAAGTTAAAGCAATAATTCTATTAATATAAATTAAACAAATAACACAACATTCACCTGAAAATTGAGCAATGTCATATAATGCTTCAATAAATCCAGAAATGTCTTCTTGAGTTGGTATTTTTCTTAATAATTTTAATCTGTCTTCATCGAAATTATCTGGATTTTCTTTTATGTATTTTTCTTCATCAAAGTAATATAATTCTGTTGATGGATTTATTGTTCGACCATCATCTAAGTCTTCTAATAGATTTGAATGGAGAAGAGTTGCTACTCCTTTTATTATTAGTTTTACATTTGGATTGTCTATTGTACTGTTTAACATTATGTGACCTGTTGTTGAGGATTTTGTGTCTATATTTGCTCGTCTTTCCATTTTTTTTTATTTTAAAAAATATGTTTTTTATTTTTTTTGATGTTTTTTATATATTTTTTTTTGTTTATGTTATATTTTTTTTTTGAAGATTTTTTTTATTTTTAGTTGTAATTTTATTCTAATTTTTATTATATTTTTTCTTTTTATATTTTATTAAAATATAAGTTGAATTGAAAAAATATAAGAAAAATATAATTGGAAAAAAAAGTGAAATTAGATAAAAAAATAGCATCATATTAATATTTTAACTTAAACAATCATTTAATTGAATTTTAATATTTGACATAATAAAAGAGAAATTATACAATTTTTTTAAATAAAATTAAAAAATAAATATAATATTGATAATGATATTTTTAAAGTACTATTATATTAAATTTAACTGAATCTAATCAAAATATAACTAATAAAAATATATATGAATATTCATGAACAGAAAAAGGAAAAAATAAAAAGTAATTATTTAAAATATAAGTTAAGTAATAAAAGTGAGAATAAAAAATATATTTATTCAAATTAAAATAATTTATATAAAATTATAAATTTCTAATTAAAAAAAGAAAATAAATCAATCTAATTTATTTTATATTAGTTATTTAATTTTTATCATTATCATACATTATTATTAAAAATTATCTAATACCTATACTTTAATGTTAAAAACATTATATTTAATAATTCCCCATATAAAAAAACCAACAACCAAATTTTTTATAGCATTCCATTAAAGTTTGTAAAAATTTATAAACAAGGAAAAAAGGTTGTAAAATCAAGCCTAAAATAAATAAAAGTATATAAATAAAATAATCTCTATTACATTTCCCATTATTATTCCTCATAGAATTATTTCTTTGAACAATAGCATTTAAAGAATTATTCATTCTAGTATTATTAACTTCATTAGTTACTGCTTGTCCATTTCCAACATAATCACTTAAATCAATATCACTATCATAATCACTATATTGATATTTTTTATTATTATAAAATTTAATTAATTCATATGCTGCTCCAAAAAAAATATACAAAACAATAATTAAACAAAAAGCAACTAATGTAAAAATAAAAGATAAAAAAAACCAAAGACATTGAATAAGATTATTATTTAAAATTTTACTAGATTTAGGATCAGCTTTTCTTAAACCAGGACATCCTCTAATATTAATAATATAATAATGAAAATTACTACATTTATTAAGACATAACCAGCAAAAAGTATAATTACACATTGGACAAATTATCTTATTATCATCACCACTTTTTTCAATTAAATAATTACAATTTGGACATGGTTTAATTCTAGAGTCTTTGTTAATATTTCTCTCATAAATTTTACATCTTCTTCCTCTATGTTGTTTTTGTTTACATTTTGCACAAAAACTATGTCCTAAATTACAAGTTACATTTGGGTCATCACCTTCTTTATATCTTATCCATTCTTCACAATCTGGATGAATACATGGAATTAATCCTTTTTTCATATTTTCTAAATATAAATTTCTTTTTTTGAATTTTAAATATTTTCTATATAATTCTTGTGTTGTAAATTGTTTTATTATTTTATCTGGTATTATAAATATACATCCTGCCATTAAACATTTTATATTTATTATTCCATTTTCTATTTTGTCTTTTATATAATGTTTATAACATTCAAAACAAAATGAATGTCCACATTCCATTTTTAAAGAATTATCTTCTTTTAATTCATTTACATAACATATTAAGCATAAATCATTTTTCTTTTCAAAGTCTTTTACTATATTATTTATTAAATTTATATTTATTTGAATATGTGGAAAACATGATATTGTACTTTTTCTAGGTTTAAAATTACCTAATTTTACATTATCATTTATTTTTGTTGGATTATTTAATTCACTAAAACAATTAATTGTATAATCATTTCTTGATAACAAAGGAAATTTTGAAATATTATCTTTATTTTCATTTAAATCAGAAGAATCATTTTCACTATTATAATTAATATGAAATTTTTCAATATCTTTACAAATAATACAAATTCTATCAAAATCTTTTTGAGGAATATCTGTTTTTATTTTACCATATAATTTTTGATAATTATTAATAGAAAAAAAATTATGATTATATTTCTCAGTATATATATCTTTCATAATAATATTAAGTGCTTTATCAATTGTATCAAATTTATATTTTTCATAACAATATTTAATTGATTCCATTGAATAACCACAATCTAATAATTGTTGAGTAATTTTTCCAACTATTTTATTATTTTGATTATTCGGATTATTTTTATTATTTCTTTTATTTAATACTAAAATATTTGTATTAAACGGTTTTTTTTTCACTTTTACATCCATTGCAATACTTCCTGTACATGATGTTTTTTTTATATCAATATAACTATTTCCTTTTCTTTCTATAACATTAATTTTATCCATTAGAAGCTTAAACAAAAATTAAAATTATTATATAAAATTATAATAAATGTGAATTTTTTTTTAATAATGGAGCTTTTATTTTGTTTCTCAAAAAAAGCATTTTTTCCATCTTTATTAACATGTTGTATATTATTATTTACTTTTTTTTCATTATATAAAGGAGGAATTGTTGCAGATGAAGAAAATTATATATTTATTTTTTCAATAATAATTATTTTAATTATAATTACAATTTTAGTTTGGGATTTATATTTATTTATTTTCATTTTTATTTTGAGAATTGATATTAAATTTGAAAATAATTTAGATTCAAATATTATTTCTTATCCAGAAGAACTTTTTTCTAATCCAATATTTTATATGATTACAATATATCATTTTAATAATTTGTATATAAAAAGTTTTATTGATTTTTCTTTATGGGTTTTTTTACAAGTTCATTATTATATTTTAAAGATATTTCTACAAACTCTTAATAATTCTTTTTCAAATTATATAAATAAAAGTACTGAATTAAAAAATGAAAATATTAAAACAATTAAATTAAGGTATAAGATTGGAAGTATTTATTTATTATTTATTAAAGTTTTAATTTTGGTTATTGTTTTATATATTTTTAATGATTTACATGATTTCACTTATAAATTAAGTTTAAATTGTTATGGAATTTATAATATTTTAAAACATATTGAAGATTATTCTCAAAAAAGAAAACAATTTAATTATTCAATTCAAAATATGATAGAAAAAGAAAAGCAAATAGAATATAATTATAATTATAAATTTTTTATTCATTTTTCAATTCAAATTTATATTGGTTTCATATTTTTATTTTTTTGTTATGGAGAACAAAAAAAAACAATATTTTCTATAATATTAGGCTTTTTATCTATACTTCAAGGAATTTCAATTTTAAATGATATCTTCAATTTTTTCAACTTAAGAAAATATTTTAATAATATAGATAAATATTTTCCAAAAGTTGAAAAAAAAGAAGAAGAATGTGCAATTTGTACAGAAAGTTTAAAAGAAGCAAGAAAATTAAAATGTAATCATTATTTTCATTTAATTTGTTTAATTAAATGGATTGAAAAAGGAAATAAAACTTGTCCATTATGTAGGGCAAATATAGATGAATTTTCTTATTTTTCGAATAATTGGTTAATTTCAAATTTTAATTATAGACAATTTGATTTTTCACATTTAATTAGAAGATTGTCAATTTAATTTTATCATTTTATATTTATATTGTTTTATAAGTTAGATATTTTTTCAAATTTAATTAATAAAATAAAATGTATCAATTATTAAATTTAGTATTATTGAATTTAAATAATAAAAAAAATATTTTAATCTATTTATAGTAAATATCATTTTTTAAAACCAATATATTATTTAATTATATATAAAATAATAAAGTATGAATTAAAAAAATACTTTTAAAAAAAATATTCCCTAATTAATAGGAGGGAAATACATAAATTGTGGAAAATCAATATAATTATTATCAGGTATATTTTCATCAGTATCATCAACATTATTATTAGAATTTAAAACAGTAAAAACTTTCAAAAAATCTCTAATATGAATAGAAACATCATTAATAAAATCAAATTGATTATGAGTCATTCTTTGAGGAGAAACTAACTTAGCAGGAGATTTACATTGATTAATCATTTCAACAGAATGATAAGAAGGAATTAAATTATCTTCTTTACCATGAATAAATAAAATAGGACTAGCAACTTTAGATATATTTTCATAATTATTAAATCTTTCTTTAACAAAAGTTTGAAGTAAATTCCCAAAATTTAATTTAGGAAACATACTCTTAATTGCTTCTTTAATTGATTTAAAAGGAGATAATAAAATTAATGATAAAATATTATGTTTAGTTGCTAAATAAGTAGCTGGACCTGTACCAATTGATCTTCCCATAATAATAATGTTATTTTCTGAAACTCCTTGAATTTCATTTATAAAACTAAATATAATATTAGCATCATTTATAATTAAATCTGCATTTGCAGATTCTTTTGATTTATAAATTCCATAACCTGGAAATTCAACAATTAAAATATTTATTTCTAAAAATTGACATATTGAATTACAAAAAGAATAACAATTTCCAGCATCTTCATAATTACTATGAAAATATATTATTATTTTATCACTTGGATTATTTGATTTAATAAATATACAAGGTATATATTCATTTTCTGTTTTATTTTTTGATAATGATTCTTCTTCGAATTTATTATCTATTTGAAATGTTATTGAAGGGATTTTTTGTACCATTGATGCACTTTTTGCATGAAAAATTAATTTTCCTGGATTTTCTTTTCTTTTTAATTGTATTGGTTGAATGTGACCTGGATCGTTTCTTTGATAATAATAATTATTAGAATATTTTATTTTGTCTTTATATGAAAATTCTTTTTTTGGAATCCAAATTAATTGACCTTTATAATCATTTTTTGAATATGTTGGTGTTGGTACTGGAAAAACTAAAGAATTAAAGTCCATTATTATTTTTTATTATATTTAAAATTTGAATATTTAATTTATCAATTATTTTTTTAAATAAATATGAATAATTTAATATTTAAATGATAGAAAATATTAAAATAATATATTTCTTTTTTTATTTATTTTTATTAATGATTTAATATAAAAAAACAATTTTTATAATATTTATTTTCCTTTTTCCTTTTCTTTTATCTTTTTCTTAGGTCTAATATTTGCACAATGACCACATTTTCTTTTTCTGCAATTATGAGCACCTAAAGGTAATCTAGCATAACATTTTCTACAAATCATTTTATTAGTTCTATATTTTTGTGCAAGTTCTCTTAAATGATCTGGAATTTCTGAAGGACCTGCTCCTCCCATTAAACCTTCATTTTGATATTCAATTATTTCTTCATTTGACATTATTTTATATCTAATAATTTAAATAATAAATTATTTTAATAAATATAATTATTTTTTGAATTATAAAATATTTATTAGTATTTATATTTATCTTTATTAAAATTATTCATATAAATAATCCAAAAAATTAATTGATATATTTTTTTTTTACAATTAAAGAATACTTTTTTTTTGTTTATTACAGTTTATTTGAATTTCTTAAAGCTGTTAAATATTTATTATTTAAACATTTAACATTAACATAAATAGTTTCATCATTAACAATTGTACTACTAGTTTGTTCAATTCTAGAAATTGGTTTATTAGAAGTTTTAAAATTAGAAAAATTTGTATTTAGTTTTTCATGTTTACTTCTTCTAACCTCAATAAATCTTTGTAATGAAGGATTTTTTTCAAAATCTCTTTTAAGAAATTTAATTATATTATCATATTTATATTTAAAAATTTTTATTATTTGATTTCTAGTATTTTTTGTAATAATAGTAATTAATAATACAATAAATAATTTTATATGAAATAATTTTTTTGATTTACTTATTTTTTTATTTTTTAATCTTTTTAAAAATTTTTTAATAGTTCTTTGTAATAAATATAATTTTTTAATTTCATTATAATTATCAATTTTAGTAGTTAAATTCCATTTTTTAAAAATGACTCTTTTTCTCACTCTTTTTAGATATTTAATACTTTTAAAAATATCATAATTTTTAACTACAATTTTCTTTTTTTTGAATTCAGAAAAATCATTTTTATTAGAATTAGATAAATTTCTAAATGAATAATATCTCATATGTTTTTTAATTTTTTCAGAAGGAAAAGCACTAAGACTAATTAATTTTCCAGTTTTTCCTTCATAAATCATTTGATTAATTGTATTAACTGAAATATCAATTGATTTATTCATAAATCTATTTTTTGATTTATCTACTTTAATTATATTTTTCCCTATTTCATGATATGGTCTTGGAAATGTTTTTAAACAAACTTGATGATGTATTATTTCTTCTTTTAATAATTGAACTTGAATTCCTATATCTTTTTTTTGAATTATTCTT
This sequence comes from Isotricha prostoma, assembly GCA_023807205.1. Taxonomy (NCBI): domain Eukaryota; phylum Ciliophora; class Litostomatea; order Vestibuliferida; family Isotrichidae; genus Isotricha; species Isotricha prostoma. Next base: position 1,265 of record JAJMZS010003336.1, on the reverse strand, counting down.
TTTAATATTTTTGTTAAGAATTTAAAATTTTTCAAATATAAAATTTTCATTAATGAATTTATTGATTTTTGCATATTTGAAATAAGTAATTTTTTTGATTTTAATTTTTTAATTTGAATATATCTTCTTTCAAAACTTTGAATTATTATTATTTTGTTTAATATTTTCTTTTTGAAAAATAATCTCCATTTTTTTTGAATTAATTTTACTTCTTTTTCACTACTTTTTATTTTATTCATTGCTTTTAAATGTTGATTATATTCTTTTCTTCTTTCAACAGATGATAAGCTTTTTTTGGTTGGTTGCCTAACAAATGTTCTACTAAAATTTTTTTTGGCTTTTGGTGAAATATTATTATCTTCATCAGTAATAATAAATCTTTTTCTTTTTTTATTTATTGGTAAAACTATTGAATCATCTTTTAGTCTTTCTTTAATTTCATTTTTTATATTTTCTTCTTCTTCTTTTTTTTGTTCTATTTTCTTTTTTTTAATTTCTAAATTATTATCTTCTTCAAATTTAATTGTTTTTTTTCTTTTTTCATTTTTAATTTCTTCTTTTTTTTCATTTTCTTCTTTTTTTTCATGTTTTTCTTTTTTTTCATTTTCTTCATTTTTTTCATATTCTTCATTTTCTTCTTTTTTTTCATATTCTTCTTTTTTTTCATTTTCTTCATTTTTTTCATTATTACTACTTCCTTCACTTTCTCCATTAATTTTTAACACCCTCATTAATTTAAAACTACTATTATCATCTTTAATTTCACTTTTATAATTTCTTTTGATAATTAAATCATCATCTTCTTCATTTTTTTCTTCTGTTTCATGTTCATTATCACTATTATTATCAACATATTCATAATTTGTTAATTGATTTAAAAATGGTTTATATTTAAAAGCACTACTTTTTATTTTTTTTGGAGAACTTAGAATTGAATTATCTTTTATAAGAGAACTTATTGTTGAAAAATTATCAATTGCTACTCTATTATTTTCATGTTTTATTTCTTTTAATGTTTTTTTAAATAATTCTTCCATTAATTTTTATTATTATAAAAATAAATTAATAAAATTCAATGGTATTTTTATGTAAAAAATAATTTTTTCCTTAATTAAATTAAACCATTTTTTTATGAATAAGTTAATAATTTATAAAAGTAAATAACAAGTAAAAGCAAAATAAAATAAACAAATAGGAAAAAGTGCAAGTCCTTTTTTTTCATTACCAATAATATCACTCATAAAAGCAATTGAAGAAAAACAACA
>JAJMZS010003335.1:0-22822 GCA_023807205.1 Isotricha prostoma | reverse complement strand
ACAAGACTACTAACCGAACCTTAAGCCGCTTAACTTCGGAGGTCGGAAGGGATCCGGTGCGTTAGGCTTAGTATGATCGATTCTACTCTTCATATATATTAATTAATATATAAACATCATAAACTCATTTTAAAATAAAAATAATTTCAAATCTTTAATATTATCTCATTAAATATTATAAAAATTATTTTTTTTTCTTTTTATATTTATATTTATATTTAATTGAAATAATAAATTACTTTCTTACCTTTTTTCAATATTATTTTTTTATTGTTAAAAATTATAACATAAATTACATTATTTCCTTAGATTAAATTTATGAATATTATTTGTAATTTTATACTTTAAATTTTCATCAAAGGGCATTGAATATTTTGTACTTATATTATAATATTTATTTCTTAATGATTTTCTTGAATTGAATTTATTATCTTGTAAATCAGAATTTTTTCTTTCTGAATAATTCAAATCTTTATTATGAATAACTTTAGGTAATTTTTTATTAGTTAATGAATAAATTTTATTTCTTGTTGAATTAATACCAAAATTTTTAGGTGTTTGTATCTTATTATTAAATTTTTTATAATTATTTAAATTATTTTCTCTTACAGAATATAAATTTAATTCATTTTTATGATCAATTTTATTTTGTTTTTTATCTAATTTTAAAATTAATTTTTTTAAATTAACATCATATATATTAACATTTTGTGATATACCTTTTTTATGATTTTTAATTTTTGATTTATTAATTGATGAATTTTGTATTTTTGGATAAAAAGTTGATGATAAATTATTAGCAAATATATCAGAATTAATTGAAGTTGAAACATTATTTGAATTAATAAAACTTTTAGGAGTACTTTCAATTAATTTACTATTAAGAGAAGAATTTGAGAATTCATCAATTTTTTTTTTATAAGATATTAAATTTTTATAAGGTCTTGGTTTCCCATTAAATACTATTAAATTATATTTTTCTTCTTCTTCAATTTGATTAATTATTTTATTAATATCATCAATTGAATTATTATGAAAACTAATATCAATAATATTTTTTAAATTTCTAACATAAAAAGAATCTATTTGAGAACATATACTATTTAATGCTTCATAATTAAAAACAGTTTCATAAAAAATATTTTCTTTTTTATTTTGTTCTTCTTGCTTTTTCATATTATGAAGATTATGAATCATATTTTGTTTTTTTAAAATATTTTTATACATATATTTTGATTCTGATATTGAAAGATAATTTGGGAAAATTTTTGAATATTTTTCATAATAATTAAATATTTTTTTTAATTTTTTTTTATAATCTTTATCTGGATAAAATCTTCTTAAAAATTCATGTTCATCATCAATTATTAAATAATCTTTAAATAATGCAGTATAATGAGATTTAGTATTGAATATTAATTCATTTATTTTTTTCTTTATATAAAAATTTTTTGGTATTTCATATTTTTTTACTAATTTTTTTTTTATTCTTTTTTCAAATTTTCTTATTGACATCCTTTCTGACATATTTTAAAAAAAATATTTTAAACTTTTAATATTAAAAATAATTAATTATACCATAATCATTTAAATGAAATTTAAAATAAAAATATTTAAAAACTATTCTTTTATGTTAATTACATATCAATATTTGATATTATTGTTTTTAATTGTGATTTAATTCTATTTTCTAAACTATTTTGATTATAAATATTTTCTTTCATTTTTTTTATTTTCGTTTGATAAATAATAAGTAAAGTATTTATTTCTTTTTTATCTTCAATTAATTGATTAATCTTATTTGATAATTCTTTACAATTTTTTTTTTTTAAATCAACTTCTTCATTTAATTCATTACAAACTTGATTTGAATTAAATGTTTCATTATCAAGTTGATTAATTTTTTCATTCATTTCATTACAAGTATTTTTATTTAATTTTATTTCTTTTTCATAATCTTTTCCTAATGTAATTTCCATATTTGTAATTGTTGTATTTTTCTTATTTGAAGTATTTAAATCTGTTTCTGAGTTTTTAACTTTTGTAACATCAGATGATATTTTTTCTATTTCATCTTTTAAATTTTCAACAGTATTATTTAATTTTCCTTTTTTTATTTTTCCTTCTTTTAAAGGGATTATTAATTGATTTTTCCTTTTTTCATTAATTGTGTTTAATAAATCTAAACATGTTATTTTATCTTCTAATAAATGATTTTGATTTTCTTTTGAATTCAATGTTGGCATATTTTCATAAGTTGTTTCAAATGTTTGTTTATTTGAATCAGTTAATATATAAGTACTTGATTTTTTATAAAATGAATCTGCTGTTGTTTTATTTGTTAAATCACTTTTATATTTTGTTAATTGAGAACTTTTATTTGAATTAGTTCTCTCACTTGGTTTTTTTAAATATGTTATCATATTTTATATTAAAAAAAGTTTTAATGTAATTATTTATAATTAAAATAATTAATTTTTAATTTTTTTTTTTTAATGAATATTATTGTCACAAATTTTGAAAATAAAAGTATTAAAAATAATTTTATTTATCTTAGTTATGATATTATTCAAGAATTATCATTAAATGAAGATGAAAAAAATATAATTAAACTTACTAATATAAAAGATAATAATTTAAAATATTTTTTTTCTTGGAAAGGTGGAATTGTTGAAAATAAACTAAAAACAAGTGAATTGTCAAAACAATATTCTGATATGGATAATCAATTTTTTTATATTGAAAAAATAAAAGATAATAATCAAATAATAGAAAAATTAAGTTTAATACCTTTATCAAATAAAGATTATAATTTAATAGAAAATAATCCTGATTTTTTTGAAGAAAATTTAATAAATCAAATTGAAATCATTTTTAAAGAACAAATATTAACTTTTTTTTTCAATGATGAAATTATTTTTTTAAAAGTAGAGAATTTATTATTTGAATATGGAATAATTTCAAATGAATGTGAAGTAAATATACAATATATGAAAGAAAATATTGATAATATTGAAAAAATTATTGAAATTAATTTAACTAAATCAAACGAAATTTTTTCATTTAAAGATAATCAAATTTCTTTTTTATATAAAAATTCAAATAATTTATTATGTGATTATTGTAATTTAAATAATATAAATAAAAATAAATTTCCTTATTTAAATGGTATTTGGATTTCTCATGAATTAAATGAAAAGAATAAGATATTAGATTTACCAAGAGAAATATTAATTAGTACTTCTTTTTTTATTACTGATTTATTAACATTAAAAATTTATAATTTTGACAAATTATATATTAATAATGAAGATGATAACTTAATTAATTTTGAATATTTAAAAATTGAATTCTATTCTGATGAGAATATTATTTTTGAAAATATTTTACAAAATTATCTTCCTTTAATTCTTACTCCTTATTTTATTTATAAATTTAATAATATTTTTTTTAGAATTATTATTACAAATAATAATTTTTATGAAATATTTAATGAAAAAGATAAACCTATTATAATCCTAGATTTTGATAATATTAATAAAATTCAAAAAATAAAATCAATAGAATTAAAAACAATTTTAAATTATACATTTCTAGAAAAGAATAAAAGATATTTGGAAATAAATAAAATGTTTCCTAAATATATTGAAAATAAAGAAATAAATGATTTGTTAAAAATTATCATATATAGAAATTCAATTGAAATTATTTCATATATAAATAATTTTTTTGACAGAAATTATTTAACAAATATTTTATTAATTTATTTACCAAATTATTTTGACGAATTTAAATTTTCAAGAAAAATAATGAAATTAACAGGAATAAATGAGATAAAATATTTTTATTTAAATTTCCAAATATTTTCAGAATCATTAATACCTAATAAAAAAATAAAACAATATTTTAAAGATTGTTATAAATATATAAATAATTATTCTATAAATAAGAAAATAATTTTAATTTTTACAGATTGTATTGGAATATTATTAAATAATAATATTAATGAATTATTTCAAAAATTTTTGTCAAAAATAAAAGGATTAGAAAATATATTTTCTATAATCTTTATTAAAAAAGATATAAAAATCACATTTTCAAATAATTCATATATATTATATCAATTAGATGAATCAATATCAAATGAAGATAAAAGACAAATTTCAACAATAATAAAATTATATAAAGAAAAAGAAAAATTAAAAAATAAAACTCAATTTAATTTCTCATCATTATGTAATTTTTCAACAATAAAAAATACAATATATGACATAATAACTCTACAAAATGAATATGAAAACTTATTTCCAAATAAAAAAATTCCAATTAAATTAAGTACAAATTGTTTATTAATTGGGCCAAGTGGTTGTGGAAAAACATATTTGGCAAAATCAATAAAAGATGAATTTAAAATAAATTTTTATTCAATTAAAATAACAGATATTCTTAGTAAATATATTGGGCAAAGTGAAGAAAAAATAAGAAATATATTTGAAAAAGCAAAAAAAAATGCACCTTCAGTAATTTTTTTAGATGAATTAGAAAGTATTGTTCCTCAAAGAGGTTATTCAAATTCAGGTTTAAATGATAGAATTGTTAATCAATTTTTAACTTATTTAGATGGAATTGAAGAAAATAAAAATGTTTTTATTATTTGTGCTTCTTCAAATCCTTTTTTAATTGATAATGCTATTTTAAGATCTGGAAGAATTGATAATATTATTTTATGTGATTATCCAAATTATAATGAAAGAATTGAATTAATTAAATTTTTTATTAAACAAAATAAAAGTGATTTTGATTTTAAATTAATTCAAAATTCTATTGAGAAAATTTCTAAAGAAATTGAATTTTATAGTTATGCTGATATTTATAGTGGAATTTATAATTGTTTTTATATTTGTTCTGAAGAAAATTGTGATTTTAATGAAGATATATTAATAAGAGGATTTAAAAAATTAAATAAAATAATAAATAAAGATGAAGTTTTATTATATAAAAATATTAGAGAAAAAGGAATTTATGTTCAACCATCTTCTAAAATTGAATTTGCATAAAGATTAAAAAATATAAATTTATAGTAATTAATATTAATTTATTGTTTTTTAATTTCAAAATTTTAAATAAAATATTTATTCTTTATTTTTTAAGTTATTTTTAAAATAATATTTTTTTAACATATTTTGGGCATATTTTTCATTTTCTAAATAATATTTATTCATTATACTATTATCATTTATTATATATGGAAATGATATTTTAGAAATTATTGAACCATATTTAGTTTTATTTAATGGTTTAATATTTATTTTATTTTTAAATTTGGTCAGTCTATATACATTTTTTCTTTTATTTAATAATGAATATAATATTTTTTCTTTTTTTCTTTCTTTATCTTTTTCATATCTATTATCAATAGTATGATTTATTTGACTATCATCTTTTTTAATAATTGTTGAAATATTTTTATTTAAAGTTTGATTAATATTCATTTTTATTCTATTATTCATATTTGAAAAAGATTCTTTTATTTTAACAGGTTGATTTATATTAGTAATAAATGAAGAAGAAGTTGGTAATTTATTTTTTTTTATTTTTTTATTATGTTTTTGATAATTATTAAATAAAGTTGAAATTTGTTTTAATTCATATTTTTGTAATTTAGGAATACTTATATTTCTCCTTTGTGAACTTTTTATTGTTAATAATGAATTTTTATTAGATTGAACAAATGGTTCATAATTTGATAAAATTTTATTATTACTTAATGAATTTTTAAACATTGCATATGAATTATTATTTGATATTGAAGATAAAACACTTTCATCTGTTTGAAATGAAAATGATTCAGGACTAAAATTATTACAAGGTTTATTTTTTTTATTTGAATTAGACTTTTTTTTCTTTAATTTAAAATCTAAAAATTCATAATATTTTAAATTGTTTATACTCATTTTAAAACTATTAAAAAAATAATTTCTATTTAATATTAAAATTGAAAATAATTAAAAATAAAATAATTATAATAAACATGAAATCAAAATCTATTTTTTTATTTTATCTTATTTTACTAATAAGTATAATAATCTGTAAAGATAATAAAAAGAAAAAAAGTGAATTAGCAGAAGAAAAAATAGAAAAAAAATCTAAAAAAAACAAAGAAAAAAACTATGTAATAAAAACAAATAAATCACAAGAAGAAATGAATAAAATATTTTCAGGTTCATCATTAGAAGATTTAAGAAAAATAGAAAAGAATAAAAAAAGTGAAAAAAAAGCAAAAAAAGAAAATGCAAAAGAAAATAAAAAACATTTTGTAATATCAAATCAAGAAGAAGAAGTAAGAACACCAATTGAAGAAGAAGATGATGATGATTATTTACCTTTTGATGATTTTTTATTAAGAGAAGTTGATTATATTGATGATACAAAAATTCAAAATTCAAAAACAAATTTAATTCAAATTAATAATAATTCGAATAATACTTCTCCTTTTAAATATAAAGTTGGATATTGTATTATTTCCTTTTTAATTATATTCTGTTTCTTTTTATTATTTATTAATTTCTTTTATTCAAAAAAAATTAATAAAGAAATCTTTTTTGATGAAGATAGATCTGATACTTATTTACTTGTTCATAATTAAATAAATAGAAAAAAAAAATTTTTAGTTTTTTTAACATTTATTAAAATATAATTTAACAATTTAAAAATAAATTTTAATACTTAAATAACTTTTTATATAATATCCAAAAAAAAAATTTATAAAAAATCAAAATTATAAAAATCCAAAATAAAAAATTACAAATAAAAAAAATAAATATAGAATTATTTTTAATCATTAATGGGAGGTTGTTGTAGTGGAGGAATTCAAGATCAAGAAATAAAAGAAGCAAATAATTTAACTGAAATAATACAAATATTTAAAATAAGAAAAGAAAAATTACCAGAAGAAAGAGATCAAATTCAAGCTCATTTAGAAGATCCTAAAAAAGAAGTTAAAGTAATTAATACTAATGGAATTGATCCAGAAATTTTAAAAAAAAGAATCCCTTTTTTAGAAGATTTAGAAGAAAATTATGAAACTGTAATTAATCTTTTAACAAATAATCCTGATCTTCCTTTAAAAAATGTGAAAATTTATTGTTCTAATATTGCTTCTAAATATTATTTAACTTATGATCCTAATAAAGAAGTTGAAACAGAAATGAATAAATTGAAAACTTTTGTTGATCAATGGCAAAATAATCAAATTGAAAAATAAATTTTAATATTTAAAAATTAATTTTTTTTTTTTGTTTATATATTTTTATTTTAATAATTTTTGTAGTAATAAACGTATATTTTATTGTTTATATAAATAATTATATTTATATTTCTTATTTGATATTTAAAATTTATTTGATAAAGTTATTTTTTAAAATTGATATTGATTCTTATGAAGTGGAAAAATAATATATTATTGTTTATTTATTTTATTTAAAATTTCCTTATGAAAATGTTAATTAAAAGAAAATAGAATAAAATATTATTTTTCTTCAAATAATAATCTTGATACTTTATAAATGAAAAGATGTTATTCTTATTTTTCAAGAAAGAAAAAAAAATTATCTTCAGAAAAAGATATAGAAAATTTAAATGGAAGTTCATCAAAATTAGAAATAAATAAAATTAATTCACCATTATCAAAAAATACAAATGATAGACGATTTGACATAAATAAAAATTTAGATAAAAACACACCACCATCAACATTAAATAAAAAAACAACAAAAATTTTAACATATTTTAGTCAAGATAAATCATTACAATCAAGTAATAATATTTTTAGAAGTAGATCATTTCATCATAGAATATCAAAACCAAGTATAAATAAATATATTCCAACAAATTATAAAAATGGATTTTGTAAATGTATAACTGATAGATTTTTTTGTTTTTTTTGCGGAGGTATAAATTGTAATGTTGAAAATTACTTAAAAAATCCAAATCAACCAAATGCAATTGAAGGATTAAATTCGAATTTTATTACAGAAAATATAATAGCAGGACAAAGACTAAGTGATTATTTAATTAAAAAATTTAATTTAATAGAAAAATTTAAACAATTAAATATAGGTTTAATAGTAAATTTACAAAGAGAAGGTGAACATCCTTTTTGTGGTCCAAATAAATTAAATTATTTTGGTTATTCATATAATCCATCTTATTTTAGTGGAGATGATATTAATGTTAAATTTTTTGGATGGAAAGAAACAAAATCTTCATTATCAATTAATTTTATTTTAGAAGTTGTTAAAATTATTTGTTTAAATATTTTTGAATATAAACATAAAGTTTATATTCATAGTCATTCTGGTAATGGAAGAACTGCAGTTATTATTGGTTGTTATTTATTATTTATTAGTAATAAAAAAGTTGATGATGTTATTAAAGAAATTTCGTCTAAAAGAAAAAATAGTTTTGAAAATAAAAGTGATGTTAAAAATATTAAAATTTTTAAAAATTTTTTAGATGATAGTAGAATTATTTATGGTAAAAAAGAAAAAATTGATGTTTATTTAAAAAGACAAGAAGATTTATTATTTGGAGATGAAGCTAAAATTTATGGTTATATTCCTAAAATTATTACTAGAATATTAGAAGAAATTATTAAAGTTAAAATTAAATATAAAATTGATAATTTATCTGTTATTAAATTAGTTAAAGGTATTTATATGGAATGGAATAATGAATTAGAAAATATTTTATTTTTATTAAAAAAGTATTTAAATAAAAATGATTGGAGTCTTTTTAATGCAAATGAAAATTTAATTTTATTTGTTGAATTACTTTTTGATTTTTGTGAAGATTCTAATTTTTTTATTATTTGTCCTGAAAAAACTGATCAGTTATTTTCTGAAGAATTATTTATCAAATTTTATGGAAAGAATAATTTTATTCAAACAAAACAAAATAAAGTGAATTTATTATGTTTAATAAAAAAAATTTATTTTGGTTATGAATTTGCAATTATTTATCAATTTGCATATTTTAGTGCAAATTTATATGAAAAAACAACAAATGAAATATTTAAAAATGAATTTAAAGAAATGATAGAACGTTTTTCTTTAGAATTACAAGGATATAATTTAACACAAATTCATAATATAAAAGATAAAGATGAATATAATAAAATTGAATTAAGAGTTAAAGTTTTAGCATATGTAATAAATTTTTTAATTTTAGAATTATTAGAACCTAATAATTTTACAAAAAATAGTAATGATTATTTATCAAAATTAACTCCTGTTAAATCTATTTCTACTTTTTTATCAACTTGTATTAAATATAAAAGAAATAGTAATATGATGTCAAATATTGATTCTATATTAGGAAGAAAAAATTCTACATATTATTTTGAAGAAGAAAGTGATAATGGAATAAGTGAGAATGAATGTTTTAAAAATGAAGAAGATAAAATTTTAGATAGAAAAAAGTCAAATAAAAGTAAGATTATTAATAAAGCTTCTTCTAAAAAAACTTTGAATATTTTATTAAATAAAAAAATTATTTCTAAGGAACAAAGTACTTTATTATCTTTTAAAAGTATAAATGAAGGGTTATTTAATTCTGGTAATTTATTAGACATTAAAAAAAATATGAATAATGTTAATTTATCTCAGAGACAAAATAAAAAACAATTTTCTTTTATGCTTAAAAGTGATGATATTATTGAAGAATAAAGAATTATTTTAATTAAAGTTATATAATTATTTTTTGTATTTGAATACAAATTTTATCATATATATATAATATAAATAAGATAAAATAAATAAAAAAATTATAATTATTAAAAATTAATAATAATATTTTATTTTTATTATTTCTATAAAATTGTTTTAATTTAAATTATTATAAACAAAAAAAAATTAAAACAAATTAAAAAAAAAAATAAATTTCTACGATAATAACAAATTTAATTAATAATAAAAACAGATTTTTCTTTCCCAATCTAAATAATTTAATAATCATTAAAAAAAATTATAAACTTCCAAATTATTTTAGATTTTTAATTATTATAAATATCAATTTTTAAAAAATTTTACTTGTATGATTTTAAATATCAGATATATTGATCATTACTTAAATTAATTGGTTTTATTGTTTTTTTTGAATATAAAATAAATATTTTTAAATTATTATTATTTTTAAGATTTATATTTGTAATTAGATTTTTAATATTGATACATTATAAAATATTTTTATAATTTTGTTTTTAATATAATATTAAAATATTAGTTAATTTAATGTTTAATAAATTTAATAATATTTATTTTTCCTTTTAGTAATACTAATTATGTTTTTTTTTTATTATTTGATAGTTGACTCGTTATATGATTACCACCTTCATTTTGATTATATATCATTGTATTTCTAGCATGATAATTTTCATGATTAAATATATGCACTATATTTATTTCATTTAAATTTGAAAAATATCTTTCTATATGATTATTAATAAAAAATTGCTCAATTACTTCATCATATCTAAATTTCATTTTATAATTTTTTTCATTGTTTTTTTTTTTATAGTTTTCAATTTATAATATTTCTTAAATTTGTCTTTGATAAATTTATAAATAATTTATTAAAATGAATTTACACTATTATTTAACATAAAAATTATTTTTATTTTGTTTTTAGTAATAAATAAATACATAATTAAATATAATGTTAAATAAACTATTTTTCTTATTTAATATTATTTTCAAATTCATCGAGTAATTCACTTGCCTTTTTTTTCTTAATTTTTTTCTTTTTAAATAACAATATATAAACCATTATTATAATAATTAAACAGAAAAATATAATTATAAACCATAAAAATGAAAAAGAATTATTTTTATATAATCCAATTCTTTTTTTATTAATTTCAAAAATAAATTCTTTCTTTTTAAAAAATGGAATTCCAAAAGTCCATGAATATGCATTTTGTTCAAAAAAAATTAAAAAATACCAAATTTTCTCATTTTTAACCCATAAATCATTATAATTTAATTCAAATTTTGATTCAAGTTCATTATTTTCAAAATATAATGTTGGTATTTTTTTAATATTAATACTTTCATCACATGTAAAAAATATATAATCATTAAATTGATTTTCTTTACATTTATTATCTTTTATTTCTTTATCAAAGAAAATTTTTACTATTTCAATTTTATAATTTGGGGTTCCGATTATAAAATTTAAATCAAAAGCAAAAATTGATTTTATTTTCTCAATTTTTTTATCACCAAACATTGTTTTATTAAATGAAATTTCCCATTTATCATTAGAAATATCTGTAGTATAATAATAATCTTCTTTATATATTTTATTATTATAATTATGCGGAAAATCACCAAGAATAATTTCACCATTTGTTTCATTTAAAAATTTAACTGAAAATATTTCTTCATTTATTGATTTATATTCACGTAAATAATATATAAAATCATCACTTTTTCTTATTTTATCAACTCTTAATTTAAATCCTAAAATTGCATCTATTGTTTTTATTTTATCTTCACCTTTTATTGTTGGATAAAAAAAAGGAAAATGTTTATTTTCAATATATTTTTTTTCTGAATTTAAAAAATAAAAATTATCTTCTGTTAAATATCCCTTTGTATATATTTCATTATATAATGTTTTTAATTGAGGACTTCTTTTTTGAAAATAATTTGATGATGATTCATCATATTTTCCTTTTATTTCATTTCCAGGAATAAATAAATATGTTGTATTAGTAGATGGTTTAATTGGAATATTTTGCTTATTACTTCCTATTTGTATTATTGTAATTAAGTTATTTGAAAATAAATTCTCTATAAATGAATTTTGTATTTGTGGTTCTATTGTAAATGGGAAAATTATTACTGAATATGAATATTGTATAATTAGAATTAATATATTAATCATACATTTTTTCATTTATAAGAGATATAAAAAATTAAAATAATTATTTAAATGTATCTAAATCAATTTTTTTTTTTTAATTTATTAAACAGTTTTAAAAATAATATTTTATTATATTAATATATAATTAAATTTTTTTTAAATACATAAATGATAAATAAAAATACTAAACTCAAACCAATAGATAATAAAAAAATAATTCAAAACTTAGCAAATTCAATCAAAGAAAATGAAAAAAATGAAATTGCATTAGAATCAATATTTAATATACCAGAAACATTTTCAATAATAAAAACAATATTATCAAAATTTCAAAAAGATAATAATGATGTTTATATATTAAGTCATTATTTAAAAACTTTAAAAAATTTTATGAATTCAATATTACAAGATCAACCAGATGATTTTGATTATATATCTTTACTACAAAAAATAAGTGAAGATTTAAAATGTGAAGAATATGCAAAAAATACTTTTATGATGAAAATAGGTGACATAGGAAAAAAATTTTATGTTATTATATCAGGAAGTGTAAGTGTATTAGTACCAAAAATAATTAATGTTTCAATGACTAAACAACAATATATTAATCATTTAAAACTTCTTTATTCTTTAGGAGAATTTATTCTTTTAGATAGAACATTTAAAAATAATTTATCAACATTTCAAGATTTTAAACAAAATGATTTTGAAAAATTAAAAAATAAAATGAAAAAAAAATTAAAAAATAAAATAACATTTAATGAAGAAAAAGAAGAAGAAAAAAATATGACATTAGATGATTATTTATATAAAGTAAATGGAGAATATTTATATATAGAAAAAATGTTTACACATGAAACTAAAATTGTAGGTTATTTTAAAGTAATTGAATTAAATCAAGGAAGTTCTTTTGGTGAATATGCTTTAATTAATGATGATCAACAAAGAACTGCTTCAATTTTTGTTAATCAAAATTCATCTTTTGCAGTTTTAAGTTCTAATATTTATAAAAAATGTCTTAAAAGTATTCAAGAAAATAATAAGAAAAAAGATATTAATTTTGTTTTTAATTTTAAAATTTTTAATCAAATTCCAATTTTTTTTTTTAGTCAAAATTATTGGAATTATTTTATTAGAAGAAAAGTTAATAAAGGTGAATGCATTTTTAAACAAGGACAAGAAAGAAATGAAATATATTTTATACAAGAAGGTGAATTTTTAATATCAATTCGTAATTTAACTCATAAAAAAGTTAATTTATATTTAGCACAATTAGGTAATTTTCATTTAGCAAAAAATGAGGTTGAAGATATTGGAAGAGAATTAGATATTTCTTTATTTTTTTCTAAAAAAGGTGATATTATTGGATTAAGTGATTTATTATATAATAATCGTTTTTTTTGTTCTGCTACTTGTTTAACAAAAAATGGTTCTTATTTTGCTATTAATGTTAATATTTTAAAAAATATGGGAATTTCTTATCCAAAAGTTTTAGAAAGTTTATTAAAAATAGAAATTGAAAAAAAAATTCTAATGATTCAAACTTTAAATAAAATTAAAACTTCAAATAAAAATTCACTTTCAGGTGAGTTTAGAAAAAAAGAAGAAAATGCTATTTTTTGGGAAGGAAAAAAAAATTCAGATAATCCTTTTGTATTAAAAAAAAATTATTCAAAAATAAATATGATAAATTCAGATATTAAATCATTTGATTTAAGTGATTTAATAAAAAAAAGACAATATAAAGATATCATTGATAATAATATCTCAAATAATATATCTAATGATTTATCAAGAAATAATAGTCCATTTCAAAGTAATAAATTTAAATATTCAAGAAAACTTCTTCCTTCAATAAAATCAGCATTTCCATCAAAGAGAATTAACTTTTCTCATTCAAGAAATATCCATCAAAATTCATATTCAGAGAGTACATTTCTGACAGAACTTCCTGTAAATAATTCTTTAAATATATATTTAAGTGTAAATAAAAAAAGTAATGAAATTGTCAAAACTTTAAGTAATGATTCTAGTCTTACTCAATTAAAAAAAAATATATTAAAAAAAAATAGAGAAGATATTATTAGTAAAATATTATTAGGGAAAAATGTTGAAAAATATGATAATAGTTTAGATAATTTTTATTTTTTGAATTTTGAAGATGATAATAAAAATTCAATAATATTACCTAAAAAAATAAAATTAAAAGGAAGAAATTATGAAAATGTATTAATGAAGGAAATTACAGGAATTGATGAGTATAATTATAAAAAACAAAAAATAATTAATAGTTTTTCCAAAGATTTAAAATAGGTTAAAAATATGAATTTTTAAATCATTGGTAAATCTATTAATTTTGTATTAAATATTTCTATTAATTTTTAATTATCATATTTATTTATTCTTTATCTGGTTTAAAAAATATTAAAATTTATATTAAAATTAATTTTATATTAAATTTTATATTATATTATTTTGATAATTGAAGTTAATATTAAAAATTTATTAAATAATTTTTTATTTTTAATTAAATTAGGTTTGGAATTTTATATTAATTCATTATTAATTTATAATATATAATAAAAGCCCAATTTCCAAATTTTTAATTTATTTATTATATTTTACATAAATTTATCATCAATATAAAAAAAAAATGAATTTCAATGAAAAATTTGATGAAGCAATGGCAAGAATTGATTTATTATTGAATAATGATTATACTCCAAAAAACATAAAAAAATATATTGAAGCATTTAAATTAGAAAACTCAATAGAAGCAAGAAATAAAAGAAAAATAGGAGAATCATTTTTAAATCAAAGTATTAATAGCAGTTATATTTTAGATGATAAAAGACAAAGACAAACAATAATGAATGAAATAAGAGAAACTCAAAATAGATTTAATGGAACAAGATCAAGAAATATTATTAATAGACCAAATTCAAAAAGAACAATGATACAAGATGATGATTTATTAAATAATTCTAATAATATAGGAAAAAAAATAAGAGTTTTTTCACCAATTAACTCAAAAGAAGAGACTAATAATTTATTTTTTAGTAGTAATTTAGATTCAAATGAATATTCAAAATTATTAACTAAATTAAATATTGAAAAAATTGAACAAAGAAATAAACAAAGAACAATGGAATTAGATGTTAATAATTTAAATAATATTAATAATATTGAATTAAAAAAGAAAAGATTATTTTCTTCAAATGGAATTACACAAAGAGATAGAATTGATAATTTAAATTATAAACAAATGTTACTATCAGAATCAAATTATAAATTTAAAAATTATTCATTAAAACCAAAACAAAAAATAATTAAAACTTTTGAAAGAAAAAAAGAAAATAGATATAATATTGATATAAGAACTCCTTTATCAGTAAGACCAAATTATTTACGTCAAAAATTTAATAATTCAAAGAAAAATAAATTATATGAAAATAGATATAGAGTTAATTCTAGTAGTCCATATAATAGTCGTTTAAATGATTTAAGATATCAAATGAATAATTATAATATAAATAATATTAATGAAGGAAAAATAAATAAATTGAAAAATAATAATAATTTAGAAAATGATATTTCTGATTTATTAAATAATTCAATTACTACTAAATATGCTTTATTAAATAAAATACAAAGAGATATTGATATAAATAATGAAAAAATTCAAAATTTAAATAAATAAAAAATTAATTATTTTTAATTAAAAAAAATTAAAAAAAAAATCAATTTAATTAAATAAAAATAAATATTAATAAAAAAATATATTCAAAAAAATACAATGGCAATAAGTCAACTTTTCTTCTTATCATTAAGAGGAGATACAATAATATTTCGAGATTTCAGAAGAGATAGAAATAAAAAAATAAACGAAGTTTTTTTTAGACAAGTAAACTTACCAGAAAATGAAGCAAAACCAGTATTTAATTGTGAAGGAGTAAACTTTGTCTACGTTCGTAAAAGTGATATGTTTATTGTCTTAGCAACATTAGATAATATTTCTCCACTTTATTATTTAGAAATATTAGATAAATTACAAAAAGTAATAAAAGATGAATGTGGAGTTTTAAATGAAGAATCAATAAGAAAAAATTTTGTATTAATTTATGAAATTATAAATGAAATGTTTGATTTTGGATATCCTCAATTATGTTCTACAGAAGATATTAAAACTTTTGTTTTTACTGAACCAGTTATGATGATGAATATTAGTGTAATGGCTCCAATTAATAATTTTATTAATAGAGGTGTTAAAAATAGTGAATATGTAAAAAAACCAATTAGTCAAGTTGTAGAAAAAAAAAGAAATGAATTATTTATTGATTTAATTGAAAAACTTACAGTTTTATTTAATTCAAAAGGTAATTTAGTTAATTTAGCAATTTCTGGTTGTATTAAAATGAAAAGTTATCTTAAAAATAATCCAGAATTAAAAATTACTTTAAGTGATGATATTAGAATTGCTAATTCACAAAGTAATTATATGAATTCATCAATTCCAACAATGAGTGAATATAATTTCCATCCAAAAGTAAAATATAAAGATTTTGAAAATTCAAAAATTATTTATTTAACTCCTCCAGATGGTGAATTTATTTTAATGAATTATTCAATGAGTAATGAATTTAATCCTCCTTTTAGAATATATCCAACAATAATTGATGACAATTATAAAATTGAATTAAAAATTAATTTACAAAGTACTTTTGATAAAAATACTTTTGCTGGGAATGTTACTATTAAATTTAATGTTCCTAAAAATACAAATAATGTACATTTTCAAGTTGAAAAAGATGCTAAAATTTTAGATAAATTAAATCCTGTTATTCAAAAAACTGATTATATACAAGGTGAAAAAATGTGTTATTGGAAAATTGGGAAAATTCAAGGAGGACAATCAAAAGATTTAATTACAAAAATTACTTTATTAGATAATAATATTACTAAAGCTAGAAGAGAATTAGGTCCTATTACTATTTCTTTTGATATACCTAATTTTAATTATAGTAAAGTTCAAATAAAAGAATGTGCTATTTTAACAAATGATAAAAAATATAATCCAATGAAATGGTTAAGAGTTTTAACTCAAGCTTATTCATATGTTATTAGAATAAATTAAATAAAATATAAAAAATAAAATGATTTAAAATTATTTTAATAATAAATTATTTTTTTTTTTAAATAATTTTAAAAGGAATTTTCCTTTTCTAATCTTTTAAATTAATACATTATTAATTAATAAATGTTTACAATATATTTAAATTATTAAATAACAAAAAATTAATAAAACCCATTTAATTTTCAAAAAAAAATAATTTCATTACTAATCTTCAATAAGATCAGGAAGAATAAGAGATTCCTCAAAACAATTTTTACATATAGTATAATTGCAATCTTTATCAAAATACAATCCATCATCAACTAAAAAACTTTTATAACATCTATCACAAGTATAACTATTAAAAAAAATGTCATTATTATTTTTATTGACTAATTTCAATTGATGATTACTTGGACATTTATTATTAACAATAATAGGATAACATTTACAACAATAATATGAATCACATTTATCACAATTCCATCTTATTACATTTCCTGTTGTTTGATTTAAATTACATTTATTACAATTTGTTGATTGAAAAACATATAATTGTCCTGTCCATTTTAATTTATGTCCTTTATCACATAAATAGTATTTCTCATAATATTTATTTATCATATGATATTTTGATGACATTTTTTTTTTAAAAATAAAAATATTCAAATAAATAATATTCAAATATTTAATTATTAAATTATATTTTTTTATAATTTAATTATTATTTACCTCCTTCTTTAATAAATTTTTCAGTTTCATTTAATTCTTTTAACATTAATTGAATTCTAACTTTAACAATATTTGAATTATCAGTTTCATTTTCTTGAATAAAATATTTATAAAGTAATTTATCATGTTCTAATTGATTTTTCATAATATTTACATAACCTTCAGGAGTAATACTATCACCTAAAGCATTTTCTAAAAATTGAAGTTTAACTTTAATTCTATTACTTTTTTCTCTTAATGCTCTTGGAGTTCTTCCTTCAATTTTCTTTATTTTTTCTTGTATTTCTTTATCTTTATATTGTAAAACACCAACAGTAACTAAATTATCAATACAATCAGGATCTTTTAATTCTTCTGGTTTAAATTTACTTTTATCTATATGAGGTTGCTCTTTTTTTGGTTGATTTTCAGTTTTATTTTCAGTTTTATTTTCTGTTTTAGTTTCAGTTTTATTTTCTGTTTTATTTTCTGTTTTAATTTGTTGAGTTGTTGGTTTTTTTGGAACTGGTTTTTTTTGAGGCGAATTATTAATTTGTTTATTAATTTCTATTTTTTCTTGTTTTACTGGTTTTTGAATTTCAATTTTTTGATGAGGTATATTATTTATATCAATATTACCTTTTTGATTTATTGCATTTTTATCTTTAAAAGAAGGAAATTGTTTAGTTATAACATAATTATTATAAACTTTTTCTTCAAAAACTTGTCCTGAACAAGGATTTCTAATTTGGATTTTTATGTATATTTTTGGAGGAATATCTTGATTTAATTGCTCATTTAAATGTAATTCTTTTATTATATCTATATTATTTTTTAAATCTTTTAATGGAATATATGCTAATCCTTCTACATGAGTTCTAAAAAAACTTTTATATCTTAATTTAACTCTTAATTTTTCTTTGAAAACATGTTTTAAATCTTTATCAAGATTCCAATTTACTTCTTTATCAAAATCAGTACATTCTGCATTTCCTGGATTTACTGCTTCTACATTTTCTTTAAATTCTTTTTTTTCTGATAAAACCAATTTTAAACCAACACTTACATTTCTACCATTTTTATAATCAGTTAATTTTCCAATATAAATTCTTAAATAATTTGGTTCAATATCTTCATTTATTTTTTCTTTTTTAATTTTTTTTTCTTGTATTGAATATAAAGGAGCTGGAATCCATTTATCTTGTAAATCATTTTTTAATATTTGAATTGTTTTATTTAATTTTTGAATTTTACTTTGTAAATCATCTAATATTTTTTTATATTTTGGTTGTTCTTTTTTAAATTTTGCTTTTGATAATTTTTTTATTTCTTCCATTATTTCTTCTTTTTTTGAATTTAATTCATCTTTTTGTTTTGTTAAATTATCCATTATTTCTTGATATTTATTTGCTCTTTCTTCTTTTGAATAACCAAAAAGAATTTCTGGTGTTATTGGCATTGGAATTAAATAAATATCTACTTCATCTCCTTTATGAGATTCTATTTTTTTTTTTATTTCGTTTAATTCTCTTGCTCCATTTATTATTTTTTCTTGAGAAAAATCATATATTTTACAATAATTTATTGCATTAATATATTCTTCTAATCTTTCTTTTACTATTTCATATTTTTCTTCTTCTTCTTTTGATAATTCATCATCTTTTTTTATTGTTGTTGATGAAGGTTTTTTTGATTCTTCTTTTATTTCTTCTTTGTTTATTTCTTCCTTTTTCTCTTCTTTTTTTGTTTCTTTTTTTGTTTCTTTTTTTGTTTCTTTTTTTGTTTCTTTTTTTATTTCTTCTTCTTTTTCTTCTTCTTTTTCTTCTTCTTTTTCTTCTTCTTTTTCTTCTTCTTTTTCTTCTTCTTTTGCTTCTTCTTTTGCTTCTTCTTCTTTTTTTTCTTCTTCTTCTTTTTTTTCTTCTTCTTTTCTTTCTTCTTCTTCATCATTTTCTTGATTTTCCATTGCTTCTTTTATTTGTTTTATTTCTTCATTCAATAAATCAATTCTTTCTTTTAATCTTTTTTTCAATTCAGGAATTTCAAAACTTTTCAATTTTTTATCTTTATCAACATATCCAAAAAGTTTTTTATTAAAATTCAATTCATTATTTAATCCTTTAAAATAATCTTCAATTGAAAGAGTACCTTCTTCAACAAAAGCTTTATTTTTATTAAATTGAATTTGTACTAAAGCTTTTTTATTTTCCCAAATATCTTCATCATCAAATTTATTATCAATTTTATATTTAATTATTTTATCACATATTTCTATTTCTTTTTGTAAAACACTAATTGCAGACATATGTTTTAATGCATGATAAAAATTTTCTGTATTTTCTTGATAAATATCTTCCTTTTCATTTTCTTCTTTTTTTTGAACTTTTTTTTCTTCTTTTTTTTGAACTTTTTTTTCTTCTTTTTTTTCTTCTTTTTTTTCAATTTTTTTTTCTTCTTTTTTTTTTACTTCTTTTTCATTTTTTTCTTCTTCTTCATTTAAATCATCACTAACATCATCAAGTCCTTCATCCTCTAAATCTTTTAATTCATCATCAAGATCATCATCATCATCAAGATCATCATCCTTTTTTTTCTTTTTAGTTTTTACATCATCATTCACTTTCTTTTTAACTTTTTCTTTTTTTTTTTCAATCATAAGTTCCTTTTCTAATTCTTTAAAATCATCATCTATATCTAAATTCATATTCAATTGTCCATTTTTTAAATCTTCTAATTTTTTAAGCATATCATTAGGATCATCCATTATTTTTAATTGTAAAAAATCAAAAAATAAAAAAAAATAAAAAAATTAAAAAACTATTTTTTCTAATTTAAATAAATAAAAAAAATACTTTATATTGACATTATATTTCAATAATTTATCATTGAATCATGAAAATCATCATCTATTTGAATTAATTTATCAAAATAATTGTTTATTGGTTCTTTTTTTTCAGAGTTGTTTCAATTATTTTTTCTTTATCATTAAAATCTTTTGAATTTATTTCATTTAATAAATTTTTATGAATTATATTTAAATATAATTCTCTAGTTTTTTAAATTAATTTAAATTTATTTAAATAATTATAAGAAAAAAGCATTTTTTTTGATTATTTACTTTCATATTGAAATATATTAATTGTATTTCATTTTATTTAATAGAAACAAAAATATTACAATTGAAGATATTAAGTTATCTTGGTTTGCTAACTGGTTTCCTTTTTATGTTTATAAAGATAAAATCTTTTGCTACTAAAAAAAAACAAAAAATATTATTAAGATGGTTAAGATTAATTAATGAAAGTTTTAATGATAATGAAAAGCAAAATGAATTGACAAAAGAATTATTTTTACTAAAGGAAAATTTTCTTAACTTAAAAAGTTCCAAAACTAAATAAATTAGAGAAGACAATAATAAAAAAAATTACATTATATAATTCAATTTATATGTTTAAGCAAATTTTAATTTCCATTCAAGCTACTTTTTTTTTTTTTTTATTTTAAATATATTTTTTATCGTTTTTTTTTTTTATTTACTTTTTAGGGAATTAGGATTTGGCGCATTTTTCAATCCTCAATCCTATATTCACAATAATTTGAATATGAAAAAAAATATTAAATTAAATATAAATCAAGTATCTTCTCCTTCATTTTCTTCATTTTTTATTCTTTTATATTTACATTTTTTCCAAATTTTTTTTGAACTTTTTTTACTACTTTAAAAAAAAATATTTTTATTCTTTAAATAAATAAAAAAAATATTCAAAAAAAAAAATTTATTAAAAAAAAAAAAAATTTAAACATGGAATCTATACCAGAAAAAATAACACCAAAAGCAAATTTATCAAATATAATAAATGACAAAAATTTAAAATGGATATTTGTAGGTGGAAAAGGTGGAGTAGGAAAAACAACAATATCATCAACAATATCAATTCTCTTATCAAAAATAAAAGAAAAAGTATTAATAATAAGTACAGATCCAGCACATAATTTAAGTGATGCTTTCAATCAAAAAATGGGATCAAAACCAACTTTAATTAAAGGCTTTACTAATTTATATGGATTAGAAATTGATCCTAAAAAAATGAATGAAGAAGATGATGATTCTGATTTAAATGTATTATTAGGTTTAAATATTGATGATGAAACAAAAGGAATTTTTGATGATTTAAAAAATTCAATTCCTGGAATTGATGAAGCTTTAGCAATTGGTTTATTATTACAAGTTATTGATAAAATGGATTTTAATACAATTGTTTTTGATACAGCTCCAACTGGACATACTTTAAGAATGTTATCTCTTCCTAAATTATTAGAAGATACTTTAACTAAAGTTCAATCTATGAAAAATAATTTTGGAATGATTAATAATGTTTTACAAGGAACTATGGGAAATGGATTTAATCAATTTATACAAATGAATGATATGTTAAAAAAATCTATTCAAAAAATAAATGAAGAATTTACTAATAAGGAACATACTACTTTTGTTACTGTTTGTATTCCTGAATTTTTATCTATGTATGAAACTGAGAGATTAATTCAAGAATTAGAAAAAGATAAAATTGATTGTCATAATATTGTTATTAATCAAGTTTTGTTTGTTAATGAAGAAAATGATAATTGTAATTGTGATATGTGTAAAGCTAGATTAGAAATGCAAAGTAAATATATTAATCAAATTCAAGAATTGTATTGTGATGATAATAATAATAATAATGATATTAATATGAATGAGAATAAATTTTATATTTCTATTTTGCCTTTACAAGAAGAAGAAGTTAGAGGAGTTGATAAATTAATTTCTTTTACTAAATTTATTGCTAAATAAAAGTTTAAATTATATAATAGAAATATATTTAATATTAAAAAAAATATTAAAATATAATTTGTAAATTTTAAATATTGATATATATATATTTTTTTATATATTTTTTATTTTAAAATGAGTTTATGATGTTTATATATTAATTAATATATATGAAGAGTAGAATCGATCATACTAAGCCTAACGCACCGGATCCCTTCCGACCTCCGAAGTTAAGCGGCTTAAGGTTCGGTTAGTAGTCTTGT
>JAJMZS010003334.1:0-22828 GCA_023807205.1 Isotricha prostoma | reverse complement strand
CCATTTATTATTTAATTAAATATTAATTAATTTTTTATTAAAATTTAATATTTAAATTTTGAAAATTAATAATTATTTTTTGTACAACTTTGATTAAATTGATATAAAATGAACTATAATATATTATTATTATATAAAATGATAATTTTTCTTTATTTTCTTTTTTTTTATTAATACAAATATTTTTTTTTTTATATTATCATCTTTTCATCTCCATCAACAATTAATAGTATTAAAAGCATATTCACATTTAATATAGATATTACTAGTTTCATTTCTTTTTTCATTTATATTTTAAAATGAGTATTAAATTGTTATTATTGAATGAAGTTTTTATTTCAATATTCACATGTTTAAATATTTAAAAATTAAAATTATAATCAAAAAAATATATATTGTATAGGTGTTAAAAATAAATAAAAGAATTAAATAACTATTTCTTTAGATTAACAATGGAAGATAATATCGTAAAATTTGAAGAATATTCAGACATAACATTATATGATTTTTTGGCAGAAATTGATGGGGAAGAAGAAGAAAATATTCCAGAAGAATGGAATTTTCAAAAAAAATTAATATGTATTTATGGAATATTTCTTTATCTTAAAGAAATAGAAAATTTAAAAAATTTTGAAGGTCTATTAATTCCATCATCAATTTACCTTGACAAAGAAAAAATTCCTCTATTTAATTTTTCAATTCCTATTACAGATTATGGAATTGACACTGATTGTAAAAGTAATTATGAAAAAGATAATTTAAGTAAACTTATTTATTCTTTTGGTATTATTTCTGTAATAATTCTATCAGGGACATTTAGTTGTTTTGATAATAAATCAAATGGAAAAGAAATTAAAAAAGAATATAAATTAAATATTAAAAAAGATACTTCTCCTAAATTTATACTTTTTTTAATTAAATGTATTTCTGAACCTGAAAGTCTTAGAAAAATTGAAATAATTGAAAATAGTATAAATGATTTAATTAAAATAAAAAAATTAGATGAAGAATTAATCAAAAAATTAAAAAATAATAGAATAATTTCATTAAACACATTGAATAATAAAATAAACATTCAAAATAAAAAAATAGAAGATAATATAAATAATGAAAATAAAGAAGAAATGAAAGAAATAGAAAAAATAGAAGATAATATAAATAACGAAAATAAAGAAGAAATGAAAGAAATAGAAAAAATAGAAGTTAATATAAATAACGAAAATAAAGAAGAAATGAAAGAAATAGAAAAAATAGAAGTTAATATAAATAATGAAAATAAAGAAGAAATGAAAGAAATAGAAAAAACAGAAGTTAATATAAATAACGAAAATAAAGAAGAAATGAAAGAAATAGAAAAAATAGAAGAAAAAAAAGAAAAGATTGATAAAAACGAAGAACAAGAAAATAATATTATTTTAGAAGGACAATTTATAAATAATCAAAATCAAATAAAAGAACAGAAAAGCAATAAAAATAATAATGAAAAAGATAATGAAATGAAATTTGCTCAAAAAAATATTATAAAAAATAATGAAAATAATTTAGAAAATGAAATAAAAGAAAATAGGAATAATATTAATAATCAAGAAGAAATAAAAATATTTAAAAAACAAAATAATAAAGAAGTAGAATTAATTGAAAATAAGATAAATATTGAAAATGTAAACAAAGAATTAAATAAAAAAGAAAATTCTATTTTAAAACATAATAATAATAATATTTTATCATTATCTGATGAAATATTAGATAATGAAATAGATAATATACAAAAAAAAGAAAAAATTCAATATGAAGAAAACAAGGAAGAAGAAAATTTAGAAAATAATAAAGATGATGATCAAATGGATTATGAAGAATTATTTTCAAATGAAAAAAAAAAAATAGATATAGATAAAATATTTTTGGATATAATAAATGAAAAAAAATATAATCATATTCCTTTAAAACAATATGAAGAATTTTTTCTTGAGAAAAACTTTATTTTAACTAATGATGCAGAATCAAGATTATCAAAATTATATGAATTTATTAAATTAGGTATTCCAGTATTATTAGAAGGACCAACAGGAACATCAAAAACATTATCTGCAGAAATAATTTGTGATTTATTAAAAAAAGAAAAAATAAAATTTAATTTAAGTTCTGAAACAACAATTTCAGATTTATTAGGAAAATATATAGGAAATAATGAATCATGGGCAGGAATAAAAATGAAAGAAGGTCCCTTTATAGATGCTTTTAAAAATGGAAAATGTTTAATATTAGATGAAATTAATTTAGCATCAAAATCAGTTTTACAATGTATTGAAGAAGCAATAGATAATGAATTTATAAGTATTGAAATTAAAGGAAAGGATTTAGAAAAAATTAAAAAACATAAAAATTTTTGTTTAATTGCTACTCAAAATCCAAATAAAGGATTATATAAGAGTAAAAGACAAGATTTAGGAACAAAATTTTTATCAAGATTTCAAATTATTTATTTTCCAAAATTTACAAAAGATGAATTATTAAAAATTGCAGAAGGATTATCAAATAGATTTAATTATAAAGAAAATGATTTATTAAATGATTTAGTATCATTTCATATAGAATGGTCTGAATCTCAATCAGTTCAAGATGATGTACAATGTTTTACTATTAGAGATATTGTAGCAACTATTAAATCATGTTCATCAGGAAAATCAATGAATGATACTATTCAAATTATTTATGGTTCAAGATATTCCAAAAAAAAAAGAATTGAATTGGAAAATATTTTAAAAAAGTATAATAGTTTTAAAAATTTAGAACCAATAAAATCAAAAATTCCAAAAAATTTTCCAAAAATATTTGAAACTGAATCGATTATTAATACAATATATAAAATTTTATTTTCTTTAGAAAATAAAAGAAATGTAATTATTGCAGGAGAAGAAGGCGTTGGAAAGACTCAATTAGCAAAATGGATTTCTAAATATTGGAATCAAATTAATAGTAATAATGAAAAAGAAGAAAATGATTTTTTTTGTATTTGTACTGAAAATATAAGTTGTGCTGATTTAATAGGAAGACAAAAGGCATCATCTCAATTTAATGCTGGTCAAGAAATAATTGAATGGCAAAATGGATTTTTACTTGAAGCAATTGAAAAAGGAAAATGTATTGTATTAGATTATTTAGAAGAAATTCCTTCAACTGTAACTGAAAGATTAAATAGTTTATTAGATAAAAAATATGATGGAAAAGATAATATTTTTTATGTTTATGAAAATCCAAAAAAACAAGAATTTATAATTAATGATAAATTCAGATTAATTTGTACATGTGAATTAGAGAATATTAAAAATATGAGTCCTGCTTTTATTAATAGATTTGATGTTATAGTTTTTGAAAATCAATTAGAAGATTTAAATGAAAATAAATTAAAAGAATTTATACAATTTTTCTTAGATAATATTAAATATAAAAATACTTTATATAATGACTCCGATGATGATGATAATATAGATGAAAGTGATTTAAAATTAATTGAAAATTTTACAAATACAGATTATAATAATCAAATTAATTCTTCTATAAAATCTAATTTATCAAATAATAATTTTAATCAAGAAAAAAGTGAATCTGATAAAGATGATGAAGAAACAAATAATGATATTGTAAATCAACAATCAAAAGAAAATGAAAATGATAATGATGAAAATATTGATCCTTCTTTAAAAGATCTTATATATGAAAACTTTGATAAAAATAAAAATACAGTTTCTTATTTATATAAATTATGTAAAAGTGTTAAAATTTATTATCTATTATTTAAAAATATCCCACAAATTACACCAAAAGAATTAGTTGAATTTACTATTAATATGTTAACAAATATATCAAATTTTGAAATAAATTCAAAAATTAAAGAATATATTTTAAATTATGAAACATTTAATGACGTATCTAATATAGATGAAAAATATTTTCATAAGAATTCAAAAAAATTATCTTCATTTATTGCAAAACTTCATGCAGCTTCATTAATAAATTTACATTTAATTATATCAGGTCCAACTGGAATAGGAAAAACTGCTTCTGCAAGAGCGTATTCAAGAATTAGAGGAAAATTTTTACAATTAAATAATGATAATACTTTTTATATGCATCCATTCCATTTTGGAACAAAACCAAATAATTTTTATGGTACATCAATTTTAAAAAATGAAAGAATTATTTTTAAAAATGGAAGTTTAACTAAATGTATTAAAAAAGGATTAACATTTATTGCTGATGAAATGAATTTATCAAGTATTTATACTATGAAAACTTTAGCTCCTGTATTAGAAGATAATAATGATCAATTTATTTATATTACTGGTATAAGTGAAAAAATTCTTATAAATAAAAATTTCTTTTTTATTGCTTGTCAAAATGAATTAGGTACAATTGGTAGAAATCCAGTTCCTTCATTAATTATGAAAAGGCTTAAAGAATTAAAATATCCTCAACAAGATTTAAATGATATTCAATCATTATGTGTTGATATTAAAAATAGTTTATATAGAGAAAATGAAAATAAAAATATTACAGATATTGATGCTAAATTATTAGGAAAATTTATGGTAGATTATAATAATAAATTAAAAAAATTAAACAATAAAATTTTATCATCTTTATCATTAAGAGATATATTAAAAATATTTAAAAGGGTTATTCATCAAAATAAAAAACAAAAAAATTTTATTAATATTAATATATATCATAATGTTTTATTTTATGTTTTATCATCTTTAAGTAATGATGATTTAGATAATATAATTGATTTTGTTATATCTATTATTAAAAATGTATTTAATTATGATAATAGTATTAAAGATAAAGATTTAAAAGAAATATTTACATCTGAACCAAAATTTGAAAAAGATAAAATGACTATTTTTAAAGGTTCATGTGGAATTTCAATTGATGAATTCACTGAAAATAATTTTGAAAATCAATTAAAAATAATTAAAGAAATTATTGATTACCCTACATTATATGATGCTTATTTTAAAGTATTATTATCAAATAATGATGAACCTATATTATTAACAGGACCTTCAGGATTTAAAATATTTTTAGCTAAAAAAATATTATCACAAGATGAAATTATCTCTTTAAATCCTGAATCATCTATTGAACAATTATTAGGTTCTGCTGTCTTTCTTGATGATATAGAAGCAAAACAATTTTATTTAAAATATATTTGTTTAATTTGTCAAACAAATAAATATAATGATTATATAAAACAATTAGAAAAAATGAATTATATTATTAGTAATGATTTAATAAAAGAAATAGAAGATGATATAAAATATAGTAAATCATTATTAAAAATTCCTGAAACTTTTTATAATTCACTCAATGGATTAAAAACAAAATTATTTTCAAATTATAATGATCCTGAAAAAAAATTTTTATTAGATAAAAAAATAGAGTTTAGACCTGGATTATTTTTACATGCAATTTTAAGTGGAAAATCTTTAATTTTAAAAAATTTAAGCAATTTACCAACAGAAGTTTTAGAAAGATTTAATGAATTATTTTCTAATCAACATTCATTAACAGTTCCAGAGGATATATATCATACATTTACATCTCAAAAACAAAAACATTTTTCAAATTTTAGTAAAAATAGTTTTCATAAATTTAGAGTAATTGCAACATGTCCAATTGGATATTCAAATAATTTATCTGAAGCTATTTTGTCTCGTTTTACTATTATTTCAGTTAAAGAATATTCAGAAAAAGAAAAAAAATTTGTTTTAAAAGAAAATCTCCATGATAATTTTATTGAAAATCAATTAAATTATATTACTAATTTTATCACAAGTTTTAATTCAAATTTTAATAAACAATTTTCTTTAATGAAAATGATTAATATGATTAAAGTAGTATCAGAGTTAAATAAATTAAATAAAAATATTGAAAATGATAAATTTAGTATAATTAATAATGTTATTCAATTTTATACAAAAGGACTTATTAAAAATAGAAATAATAATGTCATTGAAAATTATAATAATTTATTAAATGATAAAAATAAATATATAATAAATTATAATGAAAAAACATCTCCAATAATATATGAAAATATTGATGGAGAACAATTTATAACTTCAAAAAAAACAAAATTTAAAATCTTTTCTTCAACAGCAAAAAATATTGAAAATTCGGAAATTACATTTACTCCATTAATAAACGAAATAATTGATATTCTTCATTTTGGAATATATGCGAAAATACCAATAATTTTAGAAGGTAAAACAGGAGAAGGTAAACAAACTGCTATTAAATATTTAGCAGATTCTCTTGGATATGAAATAATAAATATAATGATTTCAAAAAATACTAAAGCAGATGATTTATTAGGAAGATTATTAATTTCAAAAGATAAAAAAAATAATAAAATAAAAGTTGATTATATTGAAACAAAATTATTAAAAGCAATTAAAAGAAGTAATAATTCAGGTAAATCAATTATTGTTATTCATAATTTAAATAATGCATCAAATGCTGTTTTAGATAAATTATCATCAATTTTTGATAAAGAACAAAAAAATATTTTATTACAAAATGGAACTATTGAAACTAAAGGAAAATTTAATATAATTGGTATTTTTAATACACAAAATAAATTAGTTAATAGAGAAAAATTACCTAATCTTTTAATTAATTCATCATTATATTATATTGTTAGAAAAATGACAAAAAATGAAATATCACAAATTATTCAACAAAAATTTAAAAAAACATCATTTCATAATGATGATAAATTATTTTATGATAAATTTATTAAAACAAAAGAAATTTCTAAAAATTTCACAAATGAAAATCCATTAACAATGAATGATATTTCAAAATATATTAATTTTAGGGAAATTACTGAAGGTAAAATTGATGAATTAATTATATCTCAAATAATTTTTGTGTATAGATTTATTCAAAAGGAAGATATTGATTTAATTATAAAAAATCTCAATTTAATTTCAATGAAATTTTGTCCAAAATTTAAATATTCATCTCCACCAAAAAATCTTTCAATTTTTATTAATTCTAATATGAAAAATTCAATTGATATTAACACTTATAATTATGAAACAATAAATGTAAATAAAATTGAAAAACAAATTTTATCTTTAACTACAATACAAAGACAATGTTTACTTTTTTTAATTTTATCAATTAAATCTAAAAAAACATGTATAATACAAGGACAAACTGCATCAGGTAAATCAAAATTAATTCCTTTATTGGCTGAAATGTTAGGAAAAAAACTTTATATTTATCAAATGAATAATGATTCTGGAATTTCAATTTTAACAGGATTTAATGAAATTGATGAAAATTTATCAAATGAAGAAAAAGAAGATTTAAGAAATATTCTTCAAAAATTAAAAGAATTTATTAATATTAATTTAACACAAGAAATTAAACCTAATGACATAAAACAAATTATTGAAAAAATAAATAATTATATTAATAATAATCAAAATAAAAATGAAATTTTAAAAAAAATAAAAGATCTTAAAAATGAATTAATAAATATAACATCATCTACAAAAAGATTTAAAGAAGTAGAATCATCTTTTATTAAAGCAATAAAAAAAGGTGATTGGGTTTTAATTGATGGAATTGAATGTGCTCCTCCTCATTTTTCTGAAAAAATTTCAACATTATGTAATGAAAAAAAGGAATTAGAATTATTTGAATATGGAGAAAAATATTCTTTTAAAGAAGGAGAAAATATAGATAAAGATTTTCATTTATTTATTACATATAATCCATTATCATTAACAGAAAGTTCATTTATTGATGAATCTCTTTTAAATAAATGTGTTTCTTTTACATTACCTCCTATTGATTCAACTATTGAATCTTCAGCACAAATTCTTTATGGAATACTTAAAAATCAAAAGTTTTCAAAAAATATTTCAAAGAATATTGCAGGAAGATTAGCAAAAGTACATAAAATTGCAAAAGAAAATAGTTTAAATAATCAAGAATTATTTGCTGGTGATATTCCTTTTACTGGAAGAAATATTAAATATTTATCTAAATTTTTTTTTATTCAAAAAAACATAAATGAAGAAGAATATTTAAAATCTGAAATAGAATCTTCATTAGTTAATATATATTTAAATTCATATAATGATGAACAAACTAAAAAAAAATTTAGAGATGAACTTTATAATGGATTAAAAGAAGAAATAAAATTTGAAATAAATGATGAAGATGAAAAAGAAAAATATGAAAAATTATATCAAATTTTATATAAAATCCAAAAAGTTTCAAATGAAAAAATAGAAGAACCATATTTCAATATTTCTTCTTTTATAAATAATGAATGTAATAAAATTGAAATTCAACATATAAATAAATTTGAAAAATTAATAATTAAAACAATTGAACATTTAGATAATAGGAAAAATGAGATTAATAATCAGTCTTTAGATGATTATTATCAATTGAAAATTATATTAAAAGTATTTAAAGATATAAAAAATTCAAATTATAATATCAACCCTCAATATAATATGCTTTCCTTAAATCAAGATGATTTATTAAAAATTGAAGAATTAAAAAAACCTATATTAAGATATAAACTTTTTACTATTCTTATTAAAGAAAAAAATTTATTTGCTCAAAAATTGAATTATTTGATTTATAATAAAGATATATCAAAATTATGTGATATAATAGATAACATTATAAATGAAAAAGAAAAAACTTTAGAATACTTTGAAGATTTAATTTCTTTATTAAACGAAAAAAATACATTATTTGAAATTATTGAAATTATCTTCCCATTTCGTAAGTTTGATGAGTATTTAAATTTATTACCATATTGGATTCATCTTATTGTAAATTTATATAAAAATAAAATAACATTTAAAATTGAAATAAAAAAAATTTATGTTTTTAATATTATCAATTCAAATGAAGGAAAAATAATGGTAAATCTAATTTTTCAAAACAAAAATTTATATATAGCTCAAAATTCATTTATTGCACAAAAGAAAAATAACCAAAAACCATTTCTACAAAAAATAGGAGGAAATGAGAATACATCAAAATTAATGTATTATTTAATTACAAAATTAATGAATTATGAGAATATTTCTTATCAAAAATTAAAATATTATAAAGAAGATTTATATAATGCTGAAGGAATTGATAATATATTAGTTAAAAATTATTTTTCTTTAAATAACTTATTTGATCTTGAAAAAAAGGAACAAATTCCTTTAATTGCAAAATGTTGGGCTATTGTTTTTAGTTTACCTCTAAAAATTATTAATTATTTTATTAAATATTCACTTGAATTAGAGAGCGAACTTTTAAATTCAATTTTAAATATTTATAATAATTTAGAAGAAGAAAAATTTAATGAATATATTCAATTTACCAAATCTATGATTAATTATTTGAAAGAAAATTCAATTTTATGGAAAATTCAAATTCAAGATAAATATAAAAATGAAAATTGTTCAAAAGATGAATTAGATTATAATATAAAAGAAAGTACAAAAGAGAAAAAAGAATTAGATGAAGAAATTTATAAAATTGATATTACTATATGGTCAAAACAAACTGCAGAAAGACTTTTAGATCAATATATTAATAAATGTAATGGAAAAAAATCTCATAAAATATTAAGCCAAAAAAAAAATGAAATAAGAAAAAACTTAAATAAATTAATTGAAGATTTAAATAATTCAGATATTGAAGAAAAATATATTTATTATAGAAATAATCTAATTGAAAATATAAATAAATTAATTAATAATGAAAATAAATTAAAAGAAGATTATTTTAAAAAATATGAAAATATAACAAATTCTTTTATATATAATATTAAAAAAAAAAATAGTGAAAAAAATGAAAATTCCCTCAAATTAACAAAATATAAATTAAAAGAAAATAATAATGATTTTGAAAATCATAAAATATATGATTTATTAATTTGGTATTCTGAAATTTTTGAAATTTTTACAAAATTAAAGAACCAAGAAATTCCTATTAATGAAAAATTTATTGACTCTGTGAAACTATGTGAGAAAGAAAATATGAGTTCTATATCAAAATATTTATCAGATATTTTACTTAATTCTCAAATCACAATAGATAAATTAAATATCATAAAATCAACTTTAAATGCACATTTTATTTCAAAAATGTTTCTTTTATTGGATAAAAAAAATAAAAATATAAAAGAAATTTCAACAACATTTTTTGATAAAATTCAAAACTTGGGTGAATTAATAAATGACTTAATTAATAGGGAAGAAAAACAAAATGAAAATGAAATTAAATGGGCATTTGATAATATTGAAAAATATAAATTAAGTTTTAAAATAACATTACCTACATTTACAAATAAAGATTTTATATTTTTATTTATTAATTATGAAAAACAAAATGAAATTATTCGTGGTCCATTAATAGAAAATGATTTTGATAAATTTGATTTAAATGAAATAGGAAAAAAATATGAAAAAACATATAATAATTTTTCTGAAGGCTTTAATGATATATCAAAATATATATTTAATAATTTATATTTAAATGAAATTGATAATGAAGAATATGATAATGAAAAATTAAAACAAAAAATAGAAGAAAAATTAAAAGAAAAAGAAAAATTTGATGAAAAAAATTGTGAAATAAAATTATTAAAAAAATTACTAATATTTAACCATTTATTTGCTGAATTAGATAAAATAAAACCATATCAATTATTATATACTGATATTAATTTCATTAAAAAAGATTGGATATCAAATGATAATTTAATAAATAATTATCCTTCATTTTTCTTTTGGTTATGTAAAAATAGTAATATTTTAGAAACTTTACAAATAGAATTAAATTGTCAAATTGAAAATAATTCTTCAATTCCATTTTGGATTATTTGTTTGAGAATTATTACATCTATTAATTGTATAACAATAGAAGATAATTTTTCTATATATAATGATGAAATTTTATTATTAATAAAAGAAAATTTAAAAAATAAAAAACCAAATTTATCAACTAATTGGATTAATTTAACAATGTCTCATTTAAATGATAAAATAGAAAAGCCCATTTTATCATTTTTATATAATTTTATAAAAAGTATATCTAATGAACAAATAAATTTTGAAGAAGAAACTCTACAAAAGAAAAAAGATGAAATAATACTTAAGATATTTAAAAATATTTATTCATCAATATTTTCAGATAAATTAATTAATATTTTTAATCAACAAGATATTAATTCAAATGAACAAGTTATAAAATTCATTTTAAATCCTAATAAATTTATATATGATGAACTTATATTATTTATTAATGAAATAAAAGATAATCTTCTCAAAGATAATTCATATATCGAATTTAAAAATTTTATAAAAAAATGTTATAATACCTTTAATGAATCAATTAATAATATTAAAGAATTAATTTTTGAAGAACTTGATAAAAAAAATAAAATAGAGTTGGAGATATTAAACAAAAGAACAAGAGATAATTTTGAATTAGACAAACAAGAAAAATTAGATAAAATTCATTATTATAAGGATTTACTTAAAAAACTATATGATAATAAAAATAAAGTAATTTCTGATCCTAAAAATGAATTAGATCTTATCCTTAGGTGTTACGAAGAGATTGAACAGAAAAATTTAAATGAAATATTTGATAAAAAAGAAAAAAAAGAATACATATTATATATAATAACTTATGATTTTTCAAAAAGTATATATGAAAATATTAAAATTTATTTACCAATTTCAAAACAAGAAACAATAAAAAAAAACCTACAAAAAAAAGGAATGTTTTGTGTCATTAAAAATTTTTTTCAAGGTTTTTATATTAAATCAAATGATAAAATATTAGATGAAAATGATGGATATAAAACAAGAGAAAAATCTTATTCTTTTTGTCCAATTAAAGATAATTTTGAACAATTTATAAATCATGAACTTCCATTAGATAAAAACAAATTAGAGGAAAATGAAAAAATAAAATTAATTTTTGATGATAGAATGAATGAAACAGATTTTATAAAAGAGTTAGAAAATTTATATTCATTTATTCAAAATATAATAATAAAATTAGAAAATTTCCAAAACAAAGATTTTAATGCTCAATTTATTGAAGATTTAGAAATAAAGGTTAAAATTCCTTTAGAAAAAATTTTAAATTTTTCAAATGTAAAATTTTCAGATGATACAAATTGTGAAAGAATTCAATCATCTTTGGAATCAATGTTAAATAATTTTTCCCAATTATCTGAGAATATAAATAAATTTTATAAAAATATTGAAAATAGCAATCTAAAAATGATTCTTTTTACTTTTTCTAAAATTAAAAATAAAGATATATTAAAAAGAAATTTTCAACTTCCAGAAATTAGTGATAAATCAGAAACCAGTGAATTATTTACTTTAAATTCTTTAAATCCAGAATCAAAAAATTTAAATATTCCAATTATTAGTTTAGATTATAATCAAAAAATAACATCTTCTATTAATAAAATGAAATTTACAATAGGACCAATTATTCCTATTTTTTATTCAAAACCAATAGAAGTTAATTTAATTAATTTTATTAAAGAAAAAATATATCCAATAATTCAAATTATTTCAAATCCATTTTCCAATTCAATTAATATATCATCGGATAAAGAAGAATTTATTCATTTAAAAATTGATTTACCAAAAGTTAATGATTTTGAAGATAAACTAATAAAATTGGAAATTTTACTTTATAAAATTTTTAATAGTCAACCAGATATTAAAATTGAATGTGAAATAAGATTAATATTAATACCTTTAAAAATTAAATTATATCATGAAAGAAACAATTTTATTTTTAAAAATAATAGATATTTATTTTCATCACATTTTTTATATGAAAATGATTGCATAACATTTAATCTTAAAAATTATTTTTCAATTGATAATATTAATGATTCGAATTCACAATTAAATATTCAATTAATGTCTTTAGATGATAATATGGTTAAAAAACCACCTGAAATTAAAAAATATAAAGATGAAATCAAAATGATTGTTCCTAAAAAAGAATTATACAAAAAATTCCATTTGTTAATAAATGCTTTTATTACACAAAATTTTATTATTCCAATTGAAATAAAGGCTTATATTATTCCATTTAATTATAGTTTTGAAGTTTATGATTTTAATGAAAAAAAATTTACAGATAATTTAATTAATATATTTATTATTAATAAAGAAAAGTTTAATTATGATATAAAAATCTATTTAAGGGTTGTTGTACCTAATATTAAAACAAATTATAATTTAGAAATTTCACCTCCTAAATCTGAAATATTTGAAATATTAGAATTAGATGAAAAAAAAATTACTTTTTCAGAATTATATTCTCTTTCATTGACAATAAGAATAAAAAAACCAATAAATAAAAAAGAGATATTAACATTTAAATCTTCTATTAATCAAATTGAAAAATGTGTGGAGATTGAATTTTGTCAATTACCAGAAATGATAAATGAAGAAATAATTAGAAAAATTCCTATATATCAATATAATATAAATGAATGGAATAAAATTAAAAATATTTATGAAATAAAGAATGAATTACAATTAATTACTCCATTTGGAGAATTAATAGAAAAAATACCATTTAATTTTGATTATCAAACTAAAACTATTTCATGTAAGAAAACAGATAATGAATTTATTTATATTAATTCAAATGGAAATCTCACAAAAGATATTAATAATGAAGCTAAAAAAGAAGAGCATTATATAATTGGTATATATAATTCAAAATTATGGTATCCAGTATATAATTATTCTAATTATAATATAGATTCTGAAATAATAGAATATAATAAAGAAAATATAAGCCTTGTTGAGGGAAAATTAAATGAATTTACAGGAAACAATTCTGATCCCTCCATGCAATTAGCGTATTTTTTAAAGGAAAATTTTTCTGCTTGTGAATCAATATTAATAAATTTTGAGTCTTTTCCTTACCCACTAAATCAAAAAATTAAAACATTATTTGATGAAAGAAATAAAGATAAAAACTTTAATAAAATTTTACAATTTAATTTAATAAATGAACTTTTCAAAACTCTAAAAGAGAGATATGAATTATTAAAAAAAAATGATAATCAAATTTCATTAAATCCTTCACAAATATTAGATGAAGATTTAATAGAAGAAAAAATAAATCAATGTAAAAAAGAATATTTTGATTTTAAGGAATCATTTTATAAATATGATACAAATAATAAAGATATTGAAGATATAAATAATTTTATTTCTAATAATGTAAATAAATTTGAAAATTATGAAGAAGTAGAAGCATATTTAATTTCAGAAAATGGAGAAAAAAAAATTAAAAGAGATGAACAAATTAATATAATTAATAAAAATAAAGATAAAGAAAAAATTGAAGAACAAAATAATGATATTAATATTAATCTTCCTGATATAAATAAACCAGAATTATTAACATTAAATTCTTATAATGATTTTTTAACGAATTGTATAAAAGGTGCAAGTGTTCTTCCTATTTATACAAGAGATTTAATACTCAATAAAGAAGCAAATATTGATTTTGCTAATAAATATTTTTTAAGATTATATTCAATATATAATTCTTTTCAGCAAGAAGATAATTCTTTTTTTTTTTCTAAAATTAAAGAATTTAAAAATGCTTTTAATTCAATGGTTAATAAATTTCATCAATCAGGTATTGATTTCAAAAATTTAAATGTAAATATAAATGAAAATTCACAAGATTTAACTCAAGAGTATATAAAATATCCAAATAAAGATTTGTTTAATATTCCAGAAGATAAATGGGAGATTTATGAAAAAAAATCTGATAGCAAAAAAAAATTTAATAATCAATTAAATATATTAAAGGATAGAAAAAATAAATATAAAGATATTGATACTGAAATTTCAAAAATTAATTATGAAATTAATAACATTCCAAATAAGAAAAATAGTC
Source organism: Isotricha prostoma (assembly GCA_023807205.1). Lineage (NCBI taxonomy): Eukaryota > Ciliophora > Litostomatea > Vestibuliferida > Isotrichidae > Isotricha > Isotricha prostoma. The sequence continues at coordinate 7,822 of JAJMZS010003334.1, read as the reverse complement.
AAAATATTCCACCCACCCCTCAACAAGAAAAAAATAAAAAAGAAGAAATAATTATTAAAAACACTATAGAAGATAGATTTATTGAAATTGATGATATATCTGATGATAATGAAGAAATATTTTATGAAAACAATATAGATATTGATAAATTAAATAAACAAAAAAAAATATATAAAATTGAAAAAAAAGAAACTATTAAAATAGAAACAGATAAAAATGGTATAGATGGATTATTTAAAGATCATAAAGAGGAAAATGGAATTAATCGTTCAATTAAAAGAATGAAGGATATGAAAAAATTAATAGAAAAAAATCAAGCTCCACAATTACCAATTTTAGATAATTATTCATCAATCACACCTAAAAATATAAATAAAAATTCAGATAAATATTCAATTGAAAAAATAATTAATCATAGTTTATATTTAAGTTCTCAATTTATTATAGAAGCTTCAGATAAAGAAATTTTTTATAAAAAAATATGTGTTAATATTTTAATTGATTGTAGTTATTTTATTAGTAATGAAAATAAAATATTTAATATGTATTTAGTTTGTGCAATTACTTCAGCATTATATTATCTTGAAATACCTTATTCTATTGCTTTAGTAGCTGATGAAAAATTTAAAATTATTATTAAACATTTTGATGAACCTCATTCAAAAGAAAATTTACAAAAAGTATTAGATTGTTTATTAATTAGAAGATATAGAACAAAAATTGCAAGTTCATTAAAATTTGGTATAAAATTAATGGAATATCCAAATAAAGAAGAAAGACCTTATAGAAAAATATTTTTATTTACTGATGGTCTTGATGAAACTTTAGTTCAAAAAGAATTATGGTCTAATACAATTTTTAATAATGAAAATATATCATATGGTTTATTTTTTATTAAATCAATATTTTTAAAAGATAATAATTTTGAAATAGTTAAAAATATATGGAATGAATTTGAACAATATAATAATTCTCTTTCTTTATCTTCATTAAAAATTGCAATAATAAATTCTAATTTAAATGATGAAAATATTAACATTATAAAAGAAAATTTTATTAATATAATGATGGATAAAAAAGATATTAAATATGAAAAAAGTAATAAAGAATTATCTTTACCTTTATTTGTTATTAATGAAGAATTAATATTAAATAATATTGAATATTTTAAAAATTTATTATCTTCTGATTTTTCTGAAGTGAAAACTATATATATAAACCAAAATAAAAATTATTATAATATAAACAATAAAATACCTCCTCCAAATTATCAACATTATAAAAATCAATATAATAAAATTTGTAATGGTTATATAAATCCAAATATAGAAAATGAATTTTTGAATTTTATTGGAAATAATTTTATAGAAAAAAGAAGAAAAATAAATTCATTGTATTTAGATACAATATTTAAACCAAACAAAGCAACACAAAAAATTTTATCAACAACTGGAACAGAAATTGATATTACTGCACTTCTTTTACATTTAATTAATCCTTCCCCTGAACCAAAAATTTATTTAGAAGAAAAAGGAGGATATATTAGAAATTATTCAGTAAGTGTAATAATTGATTCTTCAAAATCATGTTTTAATATATTATCAGCTGAACATAGTTTAGAAACAATAAGAATACTTTTAAGTTCATTAGCTTTAGTTGATTTACCTAGTTTTGATTTAATTATTGCAACAGATAAAAATCCTTATATTTTATGTTGTGATGTTGGGACATCAAGAGCACTTAATAAAAAATCTTATTTGTGGAAATCTTTATTTAATGTTCTTCAATATCCTATTGATAATGTTGATTTATCTTCCGCAATTTATGCTGCTTTTGAATTAAGAAGATTAAAAAATTCTGATAGAACAAGTTATTTATTTGTTTTAACTGATGGTTTATTTGATGAAGAAGAACAAATAAAAATTAAAGAATATACTTCTTTTTGTTTACAAAGTGGAATATATGTATTTGGAATTGGATTAGGAATATATCCAAAAGGAATTGATAATTTATTTCCTCAAATTGTTATTTCATTAAATCCAAATAATTTATTAAAAGGAATTGCTATATTTTTCGGTGAACAAATTTCAGAATTAACAGATAAAATAAAGGCTTTAAATCTTGATTTTAATCCAGATATTTCAAATTTAATAATAGAAATTATTGAATCATCAAAAAATCCAACATATAAAGATTTAAAAAAAGAATTATCATCAATTGATGTTGAATTAGATGCTTTTGATAGTTATTATAATAAAGAAACTGATTATAAAGAAGGTGCTCATTTAATAAAAAATCCAGTTGGAATAAATAAAGAATTATATGTAAAAGATTGTCTTAAAGGACATAAAATTCTTATAGTAATGTTATGGACTTGTGATTTAAGTAAAAATGAATCAGAATTTATAAAACCAGAATATATTTTAAAACCAAATCCCGAAGATGAAAAAGAATTAACTGAAGAAGAATTAGAAGAAGATGAAAAAATAATGTGTATTAAATCAGCAGCAGATCATTATGGAATTGAATTAAAAATAGTATTAAATTATGAAGATGCTATAAATGAAATAACAAAACAAAGTAAACCAGGTAAATGTGATTATTATGCAATTTGGATTATTTGTGGTCCACCTTATCCAATTTTACCTCCTCAAGAAATAGGAAATGAATATAAAAATAATCCACATTTAATTAATCAATTTATTAATATTTTAATTAAATATTGGGAAAATAATGGAAGTATTTTTTTCTTAGCAGAAGGTAGTGAATTACATTATCAATTAGATTTATTTTTAGAAAGAGCAGAATTTCCAAATTATGGTAAAGTTAAATTTAAAATAGAAGATGAACATAAAGGAGAAGGATATTTATATGGTGATTTAGGTGATGAAAATGGAAATATATTTAAAAAAGGAACTTTTAATAAAAATCTTCAAAAATTTAAAAATTTAAAAAGAAGTTCAATTGGTCATGAATTATTTACAATTTTTGAAGGTATTAGTATTTCATATATAAAAAATGACCCAGAAAATATAAAACCATTTATTCCTTTTTCAATTGATAATGAAGGAGGAATAAGTAGTTTATTTTATTGTGCAGATGAAAAGGGACATGGAGATATTGTAATTGATTGTGGTTATACTAAATTATTTACTAAAATGAAATCAGAAGGTACTTTTAGATATATTCAAAATATAATAGGTTGGATGGGAAGACCAGAAGTACATGAACATATTGATCAAATGGATCCAATTGAATGGAGACCTTCTGCAGTTATTATTGATAAAATTAATAGAAATGAAAAATGGGATAAATTTAAAATAATTAAAAAAGATAATATTAAAACTGTTTTTAAAAATTACAATAATATGAAAACTCTTTTTGCTATAGATTGTTCTGAATCAATTAAAGAAAATCAATTATATCATAGTGAATTAAATAAAATAATAAATGAATATTATAAAGAAGGAGATTTATTTTATTTATGGAATCATGCAATACGTGAAAAAAGAGTTTCTAGAGAAGAAATGAATGAATTTATTAAAGAAAAAAAAGGATTAGGTGGTACAAATTCAACAAATATTGCTAAAATTGCTATTGATGCAGGAAATTCATATAGAGAGCATTTACTTATTGTAACTGATGGAAAAGTTGAACTTATAGATATAAAAGAATCAACTGATTTATTAGAAAAAAATAATATTAAATTTAAATATGTAACTACTTTTATTATTGGTGATGAAGGTAATTTATCAGTTGGTGCTCCTTATTGTAGAGATTGTCCAAATGTAACTTATGAAATTAAATATAAAAATGAAAGAAAAAAATTAGTAACTTTACTTCCAGAAGATATTCAAACATTAGATGAAATTATAATGATAAATAATTATCAAGAATTTTGTGAAAAATATGATAATATAGATAGAGCAATACAATCAAAAATGTTGGGTGCTGATATAGATCAAGAATTAATACAAAAATTAGAAACTATTAAAAAAAATATAGAACAAAATATTTCTAAAGATGAATTAGAGGAATTTAATAGAAAATGGAAATCATTATATAATATGTCATCTGGGTACATTAATGAAACTTTTAGTATTGATGAAATTGCTGCAGCAAAAAAAAAATAAATCCAAACTAGCATTTATTGTGTTTTATATTACTTTTTATAATATTTATGAATATATTTATTTTTTTATTTTGATAATTTAATTGAAATATAATGAAAATTATTATTAATCAAATCAATTATAATCATTTTTTTAAATTTATTAATTTTAATATTTGTTTTTTTTTATCACAAAAAAACAAAACAAAATTTACAAAGAAAAACCCAAACATCATTTAATAATAGAAATTAGGATTTAAATCTTCAAAAATGTATTTATCCTAAATTTTTTAATTTTATTTATAATTTAATCATTTTTAATATACAAATATCTGGTTCAATTTAATAAATAAATAATAATTTTTATTATATAATTAAAATCTTTTTCATTAAAAAATCTATTAATGATTTAGTAAATCATACTTTTCTCAACAATAATTAATAAAAAATAAATTTTTATTCTATAATAATTATGAATTAAATTATAGTTATTTTAGACATTTGAATTTAATTATTTCATTTTTCTTTTTAAAAATTATTGAAATATCTAATTAGCCATTATTATAATAAGTTTGATTGTAATATTATATTATTAACTAATCTATTAAATATAAATGATAGATTACATTTTTCTTTACAAAAAATAAATTTTATAGCCTGTTTATATGAATTGTATTTTAGATTCGTTTAATTGACTGCTTTTTAAAGAATTTAAGATTATTTAAATAATCTTATTCATAAGTGATTAAAAAAAAAGATTAATAGTATTAAAATATTTTTAAAACAGAGATATTTGGTTCATTATCATATTAATTTTGTTGTGAGCAATATGAATAAAGATTTTCCATTTATTTATATATAACATTAACTTTATTTTTTTGTAGCAATTCTTAATTTGTGTGATATATATGCTCAATTAACATTTTGAGAATTCTAATTCTTGAGTCAATTCATTTTCTGCCATAAATTATTGTATTAGAAACAAATCTGTTAAGGTTAAGATATAAATATATTCATATATTTATTAAATTTGAATGTACAATTTAAAATAATATATTATTTTAAATATTAGTTTTTAATAAATATAAGTTTACTAAATCAAAAAGATAGATTAAATATTTTAAAAACAAACAATTTAATAATTCCTAGTTATATTTTAATTTAAAAATAATTCATTAGATAACTATGAGTATTTTATTAATAATAAAATTGAAAAAGAATAAAAAAATGGAAATTTAGATTATTCAAAAAAAATTATGATTTTTAGATATAAAAAATATATGATGAATAATATAATTATAATTTAATGAATTAATGATAATAAAGATATTATTTTTAATAATAAAAATTTAATTAAAAAATAATTAATTATTTTATATTAAATAAATTTCAATATTCAATATTCCAAATTTTAATTGATTTATCATATGAATATGAAACAATAAAATAATCTTTTAATTCTCTAAAACCTCTAATATCATTATTATGAGCATCTTTAATTATTTGAATACATTCATAATTATCATTCCTATATATTCTTATATCTCCACTTCTACCTCCACTTAAAAATATTCCTTTATCTTCAATTAAATATATTCCCCAACATTGAAAAGTATTATTAATTTCTTTAATTATTTCTTTTTTTGATATTGAAATTACTTTCATCATTCCATATTCTTTTCCTCCAACTATAATATTATCTTCATCAAGTCTACATAATGCACTATTCCATCCACAATAAGTATTTTCAAAATGTTTAATACAATTAATATCATTATAATTATCTTTATTTAAATCCCATAATTTAGTTCCATCTTGTCCAGAAGATATTAATAATCTTTTATCTTCTAAAAATAATATTGAATTTATATGTTCAGAATGAGATAAAGTTACAATTTTTTCATAAATATTATTTTTATTATTTTTTTCCCATATTTTAATTGTATTATCATATGAACATGAAATTAAATTTCCATTTGAACAATATATTACTTTTCTTACTTCTTTTTCATGTGCATCTTTAATAAATTGATTAATTTCAAATTTATTTTCTTTTTTAATCCATAATTTTATACTTTTATCAGCAGAACAAGTAATAAAATTATTTTCATCTTTAATTTCAACATAATCAATACCATCATCATGTGCATTTTTAATTTTTTGTAAAATATATAAATGAATATCATAAATTATAATTGATTTATCTGTAGAAACAGAAATTATATTTCCTGAAGGAAAAGTAGATATTGAATTAATCCAATCTTTATGTGATTGAATTGAATTAATATTTTTAAAATTACATTTTAATATTTGAATTTTATATTTATTTTTAATAAAATGAAATCCTTCTAATATATTAATTCTTCTTTCAAATTCACTAGTTTTATTTTTATCAATTTCATTTGTTTTATTATCATCTTTTTTTCCTTCTTTTAATTCCTTATTTTCCTTTTCTATTAATTTCATTTTTTCATTTAATTGTTCATAACATTCTTTTAAATATTTATTTTCTTGTTTTATATTTTCAAATTCATTTATTAATTTTTCAATTACTTCATTTGAACTATATTTTTTCTTTTTTAAAAGTAATTCAACTTCAGATATTAAAATTAATTTTAAAGATTTATCATTTGTTTCGATTTTAATATCTTTTTTATTAATTAAATCACAAATTAATTGAATAATTTGTTGAATATCTTTTAAAATAAATAATTTGAATGAATATAGATATTGTAAATTAAAATCTGATTGATAAATATTAAATGAATTATTTGATTGAACTGAAATATATAATGAATCTATTTGATGAATTAATTTAATATTATATTCATTAAATATTTTATTAATTATTTGAGTATTAAGTATATATTTTTTTGACATTTTTATTAATATTTTTTTAATAATAATTTATATTTAATATTATTAATAATAATATATAAATAATTATTTCTTTAATATAATTTACCAAAATTCATTTTTAATAATATATTTATTATTTATTCAAAACCATCAAAATTTTGTGATTTAAATTATATATTAAATCTTTTTATTTACTCATGCATTATAAAAATATATTTAATATAAAAAATTTTATTTTATAAATAATTTTATTATTATATAATTAATAAAAATAATGAAGCCAATTTGATTTTTAATTAAAAAAGTGAAAGTGAAACATTTTAAATGGAAATATATAATTAAATAATAAAATTCTTCTATAATAGAATAATAATTTAGAATAAAAATATATAGAAAAATCTGAGATTATTGAAAGCCAAAAATTCTAGGCTTAATGGTTTATTTATAAAAAGAATAAAAAATGCTCCATTTTTTTAACTTTTTATTTTTTAATAATATTCATTTTTTTTTGAAAAAATTTTTTTTTTAATTTTTTTTCAAATATTTTATCTTCATTATTACCCCCCTACCTTTCTTAAAAAACAAAAATTTTGTTTACATACACCTAATTAAAAAAGAGATAAAATCTTATATCTTTCAATTCATTATGCCTCTCAATAATTTTTATTTTATATATAATTAATTATAATTATCATAACTTTTCATATATAGTATACATATTTAATTATTTATATTTCACAAAATATCAATCTTAATAATGAAGTTTATATATAATAAGTTAATATATCTTTAATTAAGGATTAGGATAATATTTATATTTTTGCAAAAAAAATGAATTCAAGGTTTATTATA
>JAJMZS010003333.1:0-22843 GCA_023807205.1 Isotricha prostoma | reverse complement strand
GGGATACACCAGGTCAAAAAAATATAGTGCAGCAAATAAAATATTTATGAAAAATACAAAAATTGCTTTAATGGTTTATGATATAACAAATGAAAAAACTTTTGAAATTTTAAATGAATTTTATAAACAAATAATTGAAGTTAATGAAAAAGAAAATGTATTATTTGTGGTAATTGGAAATAAAAGTGATTTATATGAAGAAAAAGTTGTTTCAAAAGAAGAAGGAGAAGAATATGCTAAAAAAATTAATGGTTTATTTTATGAAACAAGTGCAACTGATCATGAATGTATTGAAAATTTATTTAAAAATGTTGTTCAACAATATGTTGAATATGAAATAAAAAAAAAAGAAGAAAAGAAAAAGGTAGAAAAAGAAAAAAAAGAAGAAGAAAAAAAAGAAGAAGAAAAAGATGAAGAAGAAAAAAATGAAGAAGAAAAAAATGAAGAAAATAATGGAAATAACAATATTCAAATTACCAATAATACAGAAAAAAAAAAAAAAAGTAAATGTTAATCAACTTATAAATATATAAGAATTAAAGCTTAAATATAAAATAAAAAAAATTTAATATTACAAGTAAATACAAAAATTACTTTAATATTTTATGATATAACAAATCAAAATACTTATGAAATTATAAATGAATTTTATAAACAAGTTATTAAAGTTAATGGGAAAAGAAAATATATTTTTTGTGGTATATTGGAAATAAAAGTAATTTATATGATGAACAAATTGTTTCAAAATAAGAAGGAGATGATTATGCTAAATCAATTAAAACTTTATTTTATTAAATAAGTGCAACTGAACATGAAAGTATTGTAAATTTTTTTAAAGATATTCTTCAAAAATATATTGAATATGAAATAAAAAAAAAAACAAAAAAAAGAAGAAGAAAAAAATGAAGAAAATAATGGAAATAAGAATATTCAAATGAGTAATAATACAGAAAAAAAAAATTAATGTTAACCAATTTATAATTAGATAAGAATTAAAAAAATTTTAATATTTTATAAAACTTTTTTCAAAGAAAAAATTAAATTATAATAATCAAAATAAAATGATTTAAAAAATAAATATAAAAAAGATAAATATAGAATGGTGATATTTTATTATAAATATAATTAAAATTTAAAAGAGAATAATTAATAAAAAAAATAATTAAAAATTTATTTTTTTTGTGTCTAGAATGTCAAAAAATAATTATTTTATTAATTAATTATTTACCAAAAATCTTTAAATAATCTTCAAATTTTAAAAAATAGCACAAGATGATTTTTCTTGAACTTCATAAGTTTTTTCTCTACAACAACAACAATAGGCTATTCCCACTATTAATAAAAAACCTGCAATACCTGTCCCAATTCCCCCAATTAAAGTATTATTATTACTCGAATCTTCTTCTATTTCTCCTTCTTTAAGATTCAATTTAACTTTAACAGTGAACACTTCATCAATATGCGAATAATCATTCGCCTTGAAATCTAAAAATAATTCAACTTTATCATAATTAGTAACATTTATTGAATAAGGTCCAAGTTTCAATTCTTCATAAGTGAATAACTCTGTTTCGTTATCTGTTGTATTTTGATATAAAACAATTAAATCGAAATTTAATTTATTAGCACCATTGTCAAGTATCTCATATGTCATTAATGGATTGTATTTTTTATAATTATTATAATTCACATTGTAGTAGCAATGCACTGGTTTTCCCTTGGTGTAACTTTTCCCTGTCTTAATTATGGCTGTTTCAGTGTTGTCTTTTATTTCCACATCTTTTTGTAGGCCGCAAAATATTTCATTGTCTTTTTCCTTTTTGAAATAATTCATATACCTGTTTTTTAAATTTAAAAATTTAGATGTGAAAACATTAGTACCGTTTTCACAAAATAGATTGATGAAATCACAGGTTGTATAATCCTCGTTTTCACCACAAAAAGTGCAAGTACAATCATTATAGTAATTACATATTTCTTGTGATATATATGAATGAATTAATAGTGCAATAAAAATTGTATATATAATGGATGCCCTAAGTGTCATAAAATTAGAAATACTTTTAAATGATTTTAAAAAACTTAATTGATATTAATAATATTATTAGATTTTTTTATTATTTAAAACAAAAATGAAAATTAAAATCCCAAATTAATTCATATTCAAAAATAATAAAATATAAAATATAAATAAAAAAAAAGAAGATTTAATCATTTTAGTTTATAATATTTTCAAAAAAACCTATATGACATTTTTTAAATATTACTTAATAATTTAAGGTATTAAAGCTCCAATAGCAGCTCCAATTCGTATAATTCCAGTACCAACAATTGCTAAAGAAGAAAAGATCCCTGTCATACCTAAAGAAGTCATCGTAGCAAAAGTGCTTCCAGCTGTTACTGCACCAATTGAACTTTGTATGCCTGCAGCTACACTTCCTGCTGCAATCCTGCAGCTCAAAATCCTAATGCTATTGGAATTACTCCTGCAGCACCAATTATTCCTCCTCCTATCATTGCAAATGTTCCTATACCATAAGACATTTTTTTAAAATTAATTAACTAAATTATATATGAGGTTTTTGTGTATTTTTTTTATTTTTTTTTCCTCCTTTTTTTAATTTATTTTTTTTTAATTTATTTTTTTTTAAATTAATTTTTTTAATAAATTTTTTTTTTTCAATTTTTTTTTTTTAATTATATTAAAAAAAATTATTAATCTAATTACTAATTAAATTATGATTAATTATATTAAATTATATATATATATATTTATTTATGAGAGAATTAGATTTTTTCAAAATCAATTCCATAAATTTTAACTTTTGGATTTTTTTTATGAAAAATTTTTAATAATTTAATTTCATCCTTTGAGAATTTTTTATATTTTTCAATTTTTGTATCCCAAGGAATAACACTTAATTCTTTAATAATTTTATTTTGAGAAAAAAAATTAAGAATTCCTTCTAATCTCAAATCTTTATTTTGATTAAAAGAATAACATTCAATATTTTTATTTTTATAAATAGAAGTGAAAATAGGAAGATAATTTTTCATATTTAATTTCATACCATCAAGACATAATTTTTTTAATGATTTATTATATTTTATAATTTTACTAATTTCTTCATATTCTTCATTTTCTTCTAAAGTATTAAATCCAATATCTAAATAAGAAATAACACAATCATCTTTAATCATTCCATAACTTAAAAATTGAAAATCTACTAAATTTAAATTTACATTTTTAATAAATAAATTACATAAATTATTATTTTCTAATATTTCTTTAAGTGATATACCACAATTTCTAAGAAAACAACCTGATAATTGTAATAAATTTAAATTTGGATGTCTTTTAATTCCTTCTTGAATATAAAATAAACCTTTACTTGTAATTTTATTATATCCTAAATATAATCTTTTTAATGTTGAATTTTTTTCTAAAAAAATTTCTAATTTTTTCATTACTTCATCTGTTAAATTGTTATTACATAAATTTAAATATCGAATTCTTTTATCTAGTAAATTTAATATAATTATTTCTAATGATTTATCAGTTAAAAATGAATTTCTTAAGTTAATCCATCTAATATTGTAATTTTCATAAAATAATTTTGAAATATATTTCCATCCTTTAAAATTATCTGAATTTGGTATATTATTTAAATAAAAAGCAAATTTTTCTAAATTTTGATAGACGATTAACATTTCAATAAATTGTTTAAAATAGAATAATATATCTATATTACTTTTTGAAAAATCATTATTTTTAATTACAATTTTTTTAATTATTTTTTTTTGAGACCTTTTTTCATATGGAATTCCTTCTCTTAAATATATTTTATATAGTTTATCGTTATTTATTAGTATATTTGTTTTATTTTCAATATTATCATTATCTCTATAAAAAATATATTTTTTAAATGGTTTATTATATTTATGAATAAATAAATACTCTTCAATATTAATATTTATTTTTTGTGAAAAATTTGTTTCAATAATTAATTCATCTTCTCTTTTTTCTGTTTTTTTTTGTTCTTCATCATCTAATTTAATATTATTATTAGATAAATTTGGATTTTGAGAATTTAATATTTTATTATTTAATTCTGTTAAATTTATTTCACATTTTTCTAAATTATAAAAATATTTTGATTCTTCTCTAATTATATATATAGAAAAATGAGATGAATTGTTTTTTATTATTTCATAATCAACAATAGATAAATTTAAAATTATTTTTATATTAGATTCAATATAATTTATACTTTTTATTAAGTTAGAAGTAATAATTACTCCTTCAATCGACATAATATAAAATAAAAGATTTGATTTTTCTGTTATTTTCTCTATTGAAGACATAATCTCTTCTTTTATATTTTTATCTAATTTATTGATTATTTTTTCATTTTTTTTTGTAAATTGTATTATATTTGATTCTTTCCAATTTAAATTATAAAAAATTAATTCAAAAGAATTTTTTGGCGAAGGAATATCTTCATAATAATCTGACAATAAATTTATCATTTAATTTATTTCATTTTTTCTCAAAAAAATTATTTTTAAATAATATTTCAATTATTAAACTATGAATGAAACTGAATAAAATTGAAATAAATAATATAATAAATTATAATATTTAATAATATTTCTTTTTATTTTTCATCATTTCAATTTTGTTGTAATAATCAGATTTAATGATTATTTTATATATATATGTAACATTTTAATAAAAAATTAATAATGTATATTATTTTAAGAAAACATATTATTTTGTAAATATAAATAGAAGAAAATTTTTTTTCTCTTTATTTTTTTAAAAAATATAATGATAAAATAGAAAATGTTTTTTTTATATTTTACAATATAATAAATCCTTGAATAATATAATAAAAGGAATTAATATAATTTAACATAATAAAGTCATAATTAAACTTAATTATTTATGAAAAACAAAAAATTATATTATTCATAAAATAAAAAATATTAATAAATATCTAAAACTAAGCAAGATAAAATAAATTAAATAAAAAATTATTTATCTTATTATTTTATAGCAATACTAAAATGAGTGAAATAAAGATTGTTGTAATTGGTCAAACAAAAGTTGGTAAAACTTCTATAATAAATCAATATATTTATGGAAATTTCAATGAATATATACCATCAAATCATAAAAAACCAGAAAAATATCATAAAGAAATAACATTACAAAATATAAATTACAATTTAGAAATATATGATATCACAATTTCAAATGAATTAATATCTTATATTAAACATTTTATAAAAAGCCCAAATATAGTAATAATGGTTTATGACTGTACAAATAAAAAATCTTTTGAACAATTAAATTTATTTTATAATTTAACTTTAGAAATGAATTTTAATACTTTTTGTATATATACAATTATATCAAATAAAATAGATTTAGAAAATCAAAAAATGAATTTAAATAAAGAAGCAGAATCTTTTTCCAGAAAAATAAAAGGATATTTTTATGAATCAAGTGCAAAAGATAATGAAAATATTAATAAATTATTTGATAATATAATAACATCTTATTTTCTAAATTATAAAGATGTAAAGCAAAAATATAAAATACTCACACAAAATAAAAATAATGAAAATGATATACCTTTTATAAAAGAAGGATTTGCAGTAATGTATTATTCAAATGGAGATGTATATGAAGGAAATTGGAAAAATAATTTAAAACAAGGATATGGAATAATGAAATATTCAAATGGAAATATTTATGAAGGTGATTGGGAAAAAGATAAAAAAAATTATTATGGTAAAATGAGTTATATGAATGGAGAAAAATATAAAGGTTATTGGAAAAATGATTTAAGAGAAGGAACTGGAATTTTTCTTTTAAATGATAATAATTATCAAAGTCAATATAAAAAAGATATTTCTTTAAATTATGGAAATATTGTTTATTCAAATGGAGATGAATATATAGGAAAATGGAATAATAATTTAGAAAAAGAAGGAAAAGGAATAATAAAATATAAGAATGGGGATTATTTTGAAGGTACTTTTGTTAATGATAAAAGAGAAGGTTATGGTAAATTAATTTATAAAAATGGAGATAAATATGAAGGATTATTTAAAAATGATTATAAAAAAGGTTATGGTGTATTATATTATAAAAATGGAGATTATATTTATTATAAAGGAAATTGGGCAAAAGATAATTTTAATAATGAAGGAATTTTAAAATTTAAAAATGAAAATTTATATAATGGAAATTTTTATAATGGAAAAATGGAAGGATATGGTAAAATGATTTATAAAAATGGATATAAATATAAAGGTGAATGGAAAGATAATAAAAGAAATGGATGTGGAAAATTTTATAATAAAATTATTAATTTTATTTATGAAGGTAATTGGGTAAATGATAAAAAAAATGGATATGGTAAATTTACATATAATAATATAACATATACTGGAACATTTAAAAATAATTTAATGGAAGGAAAAGGAAGATTAATAAATAAATTAGAAGAATATGATGGTTATTTTAAATATGGTTTTAAAAATGGAAAAGGTATTTTAAAAGATAATAAAGGAAATATTTATAATGGTGAATTTTTAAATGATAAAAAAGAAGGTATAGGTATTTTAACTTTTAATAATGGAGAAAAATATGAAGGTTATTTTAAAAATAATTTAATTGAAGGAGAAGGAATTTATTATTTTAATGATAAGAAAACATTTATTGGAACTTTTATTAATAATTTTCCTATTAAAGGTAAAATGATTTATGAAAATGGTGAATATGATGGTGAATTTAATGAAAATTTTATAAAAAATGGAAAAGGAAAAATGATTTATAAAAATAATGTTATTTATGATGGTGATTGGGTAAATGATAAAAAATGTGGTAAAGGTCTTTTATGTCAAATTCAAGATTATGATTTAATTAAAAGTAAAATTCAAATTATTGAAGAATTTCCAAAAACAATTTTAGATTTAAATTTAAAAGATAATTTCTATTATGGAGAGTTTTGTGATGATCAAAAAGATGGAAAAGGAATTTTATTTAATAAAATGTTTTGTGATGATAATAATAATATTAATAATTTAATTTATGTTTCAACTTTTAAAAATGGTAAAATTAAGGATATACCAAATATTTATTCTAGAGAACAACAATCAATTTGCAATATTGAATCGAATAATATTATTGAAATAAATAAAGTTGATAATAATTTAAATAAAAATATAACAAAATTTGATGGAAATAAAAGAAAAGTAAAATGTAAAAAATCAATAATTAGGTAAATTCGGAAATATTTAAAATTCATTTTTGTATAAGAAAATGAGATTATATATAAAATAATTTTGTCAAATAAAAAAGAATAAATTATTTGTTATTGAAATATATAAAATAGTATGTAAAATATTTAAAGGATAATAAAATATAATTGGATAATTTCTAAAAAGAAATATTTAAATTTTAATTTATAAATAAAAAAATATTTAATTTAAACTATTGAAAATGGATTTAATTTTTAATATAAATTTTAAATATATTTACTTGTTAATTGTTTATAAAAAAATATATATTTAAAGATATTTTTTATATAATAGAATATAAAATAACTTAATGATATATAATAAAAGATTATATATAAAAAAATAAATCATAAATATATAATCATTAAAAAGATATATTTTCAAAAATAATTTAAAAAATATTAATATAATAAAATAATTATTTAATTATAAATTTTAATTTTTAAGTTAAAAATTGTTGAATATTTTTATCTTCAACAGCCAAAGGAAAAGGCATTAAAGAAAAAATATTTTTCAATTCAATATCAACTTCTTCAATAATTCTTTTCATATAAATAAACAATAAAATTTGACAAATAATTTTAGTAAAAACATTTAATATAAAAATAATATTTTGACTTTTAGAATATTCTCTAATAAAAGAATTAATAAATTCACACATTAAATAATTTAATTTCATAAAACCATAAGTACTCATTGCATTAAAATTATCATTAGCTAAAATTATTTTAGAATCAAATAATAAATTATAATTAGATTCATTAAGTGTTAAATCATTATTAACTAAAATTTGATCTATAATTACATATTGCATATTCATAACATAAAGAAAAGATTGATTAATAAAAGGACTATCTTCATAACAAAATTCTAAAGGTGCATCAGAAAAAAAACAAAAATTTTCACAATAATATTCTTTAAAATTTTCTTGATTATTAAATCCATTTAAAGTTTTATAAAAATAAATACTTGAATTTATTTGATTTTCTTTTATTAAATTTGAGATATTTTGTGCAATTGATATTGCATTTTCTTTTAATGTTAATGGGAAAATTATTAAATGTTGAATATATAAAAATGAACCTAAAAAATATAAATAATTTAAATTTAAATTTCTTGATAATGATATTATTTCTTCACATTTATTATCATAAAATTTATATAAAAGTTGATATAAAAATGTTGTTAAATCAAGACATATTATTATAAATATTTGAAGAAATAATTTTAAAAAAACATATACAGAAATATTTCTTTCTTTATCTAATTTAAATTTTTTCGAATTTGATTTTTTTTTTCTTGTTGTTAAACTACTTTTTTTAATTTTAGAAACTTCATTTGATTTTATATTTTTTTTCTTTTGTAATTCAAAAGAACTATTATTAATTAAATTTAAATTTTCTTCAACATTATCTTCAGATTCTTCAAATTGATAATCAGAATCAGCTAATTTTTTCTGAGCAGAAATTTTTAATTCTCTAATTGATTTTAAAATAAATTCACATTCATCTTGTTCAATTGATAATAACATTCCAATCATTGAACTTTGAACACAATAATATCCAATTAATTTAATATAAATATAACCACCAAAAATAACAACAATTGATATTTCAACATAAATTATTATTTCTTTATGTATTATTAATTTATTTATCATATCTAATGAAGTTAATAAACATTCATTAAAAACATCACCAATTAAATCAAAAAAATGAGTTGATAAATTTTCAAAAATTAATTGAATTCTATAATTTGAAGATACTATAAAATTTATATCATAATAAATATAATGTATTATTGCACTTAATCTCCAAATAAAATTTTCAAGAGTTAAAATTTCACTATTTCCTTTTGTATCATTAAATAAAATTGTAGTATTAAAATAATCAAGAAAAGAATTTGAAAAATCATATGATGCAGTCACTGTAAAATCTAATACATCATCTAATCTTATTACTGCGTTTTTTAAATCATTAAAAGATTTTTGTACATAATATTCTCCTTTATCAGTTATATTTAATATGTATCTTATTGAGATTAATTTTAATGATTTATCTATTATTGCAAATTCATTATATAATGGAATTATTGAATAATAATCATTTTTTATACTTTTAAATATATGTAATACTCCTCTTTCATTTTTTACTAAATTTTCAATTGATAAAATTATTGTAATGATAAATACAATTAAATTAAAAGAAAATGAAATATTTACTTTCATTTGAGTTGATGCTTTTTTCTTTAAATAATTTTTTTTTATTGTTATATATTCTCTAAATAATTCTTGATCTATTTTTTTATCATGTTCAAATATTAAATTCCTTATTCCTAAAAATTTTTGACTTTTTCTTTTACTTTTAGCAATATCTTCATCATTATAACTTTTTATTTTTAAATTAAATGGTGTTCCATATAATAAACGAACTCTTTTATATTTATCATTTTCAGTTTCAAATTTTGAAGTATTAATATATTTATCAATTATTTTTATTTCATCTAAATTAACATTACCATCTGCATTTATATTTTGAAATATTTTAAACATTATTAAATTTTTATCTATATAAATTGTATATTCTTCAATTTTAACATATCTTTTAATACAATCTTTTTTAAAATTAATTAAAATTTTATCTTTCATATTAAAAATTTTCATTACTGTTGCTTCAATATTTCTTCTTTCTCCAGTATTACTTTGTAAATTTTCATTTTTTTTAAATTCTTTAAGTATATTTTCAATATTAGAATCATTTTTAAAATGCATTAAAACATATTTATAGTCTCTAATTTTTTTTTTATTATATAAAAAATTAGTTAATTTATAATCAATATTAAAAATATTTGCCATTTCTTCAAAATATTCTTTACAAATAAAATGAATATAAAAATCAATTGAAGTTAAAAGAGAAACAGAATAATTATTAAATAAAATAGAAAAAATACCTTTACTTAAAATTTCAATTTTTCCTGTTTCAGAAGTTAAAATAAAATCATGATCAATCGGAATTTCTCTCATAACAGCAACATAACAAGTTTTATTAATTTTATAATTAGATAACATTTTAACAGATAACATAACAGGAATTGAATAATAATTTGAATGAAGTGCATATTTTTGTCTTTCGTGATTTAATGCAATATTTTTTCCATTATCAAAATGTCTTTTTATAAAATTATGATGTTCATCTTTATAAATATTTGGCATTAATAATTTTACATCTTGACCTAAACATTCACTTGGAGAATATCCTAATAAATTCTTAATATTTTCTGATACTTTTTCTATTATTGCTTTATTTTTATCTGTTAAATTTGCTATTACTACAACACATTTACTATTATAATATTTTTCATTTTCTTCTAATTGTTCTTCATTTAATTTTAAATCTTTATTTTTTATATTTTGTTTTATTTTCTCATAACTTTTTTGTTCATTTTTTAAATTATCAAGTAAAATTTTTTGTTCATTAAATACTGCTTCTTTATATTTAATATAATAAATATTTACATCTTTTAAATTATCATATATATTTGTTATTACTTTATATGTATTTTCTATATCATTGTGATATTTAAAAAAGTCAAGACCATTTTTTTTTATTAATCTTATTTGTGCTCTATTTTGAATACAAGTCCAAAATTGTGTTGAGTAATCTAATGCAGAATTAATTGAATTTTTTAATTTTGTTACTTTTTCATAAAATCTGATTAAATTTTTAAAATTAATTTGAAATTCTGTTTCATTTCCATTTATATCAATTCTTTTTAATTTTGATGAATTAATTGCATCAATTTTATGATTTATCATTTCAAATATTCTCTTTACTGAAGATTTTTGTTGAAAATTTAATTTTTTATTCTTTTTTAAATCAAGTAAACTACAAAGAGATGCATGATAATTTCCAATATAATAAAACATATAATAACTAAATAAAGTAATTAAATTAACATTTTTTTCTCTACTTACTTTAATTAAAAATTCAAATATTTTTATAATAACATGTTTTAAATAAACTAAAGAATTTTCATTATTATGTTCTTTTGTAATATATTGAGTTTCTGTTTTAGGAATAAAAAGAATTGTTCCTGCTTCTTGTTTACAAACACAATCATCATAAATACAATTTTGTTCATGTTTTTTAATCATTCCAATTAAAGTCAATTTTTTTTCTACATCTAATTTTTCAGTACAAACAAGATAAATTAAACTAATTAAATATTTACATAAAGTTTTTTCATTTTTAATTTCTACAAAAGGTATTTTTAAAAGTAATACATTTGATTTATGTAAACTAATATTAATTGATGCTGGATATAAAATTATATAACCTGCAATTATTAACAAATCTGTTCCATAAAAAGTTAATTTATGTGCTGAAATATAAGTTAAAATTGTTGTCCATAATGTACTTAAATTAAAATATAAAAATAACATATTTATTATTGAATGATAATAAAATGATAATGTTTGAAAAAAATAAAGAATTATTAAACTATTTGCACAACATATTGAAATATAAAAATCTATTTTATATTTTTTTGTTCCTAATTTTTTAAATATTATATAATTAAATGAAAAAATTAATTTAGATATAAAGAAAAATATTTCATTTAAAGTATCTAATCTACTTAAATAATCTGATTTTTCAAAATTAAATTCTACTTTATTCCCATATATACAATATGAAATAGATATTGAAAATGTTATTATTAAATTGAAAACACTTATTACTTTAAATAATTCATTTTCTTTATATTTTATATTTAATAAACATATAAATGAAAGTTCAAATTCAGTCATAAAAATAACCCAAAAATTTATAATATTTGAAGCTTGATAAAATTTAATTAAAAATATTGTAAATTTATTATTTTTTTTATCGACAATTTTAAATAAAATAAAAAAAATCAAAATATAAATCAAATTATAATAAAAGAGAAAAACTAAAACAAATTTAAAAGCATTTCTAGATTTTAAAATCAATTCAGTTTGATTAAAAACTTTAATTAATTGATTTAAAGGTTTTGATGCAATTCCAAATAAATCATAAAAAAAACAAATAATTCCTAAAAATTTAGAATAAGTAAAAAATAAACATAAAATAGTAAAAAATAAATTTAATGAAATTTGTTCTCCTCCATGATAAGCTAAAAGACTTAATTGTTTATTAAAATGTTTATGAAATTTATATAAAAAACTAATATCATCTGAATTTTCATCATCACTTGGATATGAATGACTAATCATTTTTTTTTTAAATTATATTTAAATAATATAAAAATATATTTAATTATAAAAAAATATTATAAATAATAAAATAAAAAATAGCATTTTATAAATTTATTACTTTAACTAATTAAAAAATTAAATAATGTCCCAAAACATATATTAATACAATCTGATATTTAATTTTAAAAACTAAAATCATATGAAAAAACATAAAACACAATAAAAAAAAAGCCATCTAAAATCAAAAAAACCAAAAACAAAGCTCAAAAAAAAAAATTAAAACCATAAAAACCAAAAAAAATCAAAAAAAAAACAAATAAAAAACTAAAAAAAAAATCAAAAAAAACTAAATTAAAAAAAACCTTATTTCAATTCACATATAAAAACCCATAAAAAAAAAAAAAAAATAAATAATGGAAGATAAAAAAGGTCATGGTCATGGACATGGACATGGACACGGTCATCATAAACATCCTCGTTTCGGTGGACATTTTTTCAAAGGTCCATTAAAATGTCAAAAATGTGGTGAAGAAATACCAAAACCAGAAAAGCCAAAAGAACCACCAAAAGAAGGAGAAAGACCAAAATTTGAACCACCAGTTTGTCCTAAATGTGGTGAAAAATGGGCTCCTCCAAAACCAAAATGTCCTTTCTGTAAGGCTGAATTACCAAGACCTCAATTTAAACCAAAAGATAAGAAAGAAGAAGAAAAAGATGAAGATTCTTCTAGTTCTAGTGAAGATGAGAAAGAAGAAAAGAAAGAAGAAAAAAAAGAAGAAAAGAAAGAAGAAAAGAAAGAAGATAAAAGAGAAAGACCTAAATGCCCTAGTTGTGGTAAAGAATTACCTTTCTTTTGGGGAAGACATGGACATAGACATTTTAGAGGAAGAGGAAAATGTGGTAAAGGAGATAAGTAAAAATATGGGGTTTTTTATTTAAGATATTTTTTAGTTTTTTATTTTTGAATTCTTTAAAAATTTTATGGGTCTTTTTATGTGGGTTTTTTTTTTTTTTTTTTTTTTTTTCTTTTTTTATTTGTTTTTTGTTTTTTTTTTTTTTTTAATTTTTTTATGTTATTTTATTTTAATTTTATTTTATTTTTTTATTTTATCTCTTTATAATATTTTTTTTGATGAATGTTAAATAAGATGTTAAAATTAATATTTTTATAAAATAATATTATTAATCAAAATAATAATTAAAAAAAATTTTATTAATCAAATTAATTATTTAAAAGGTTATTAATTAATTTTGTATAATATTTTTTATTTTTCTTTTTACAATCAGAAAATTATTATCATAATAATCAAAAAATAAAACAAATTCAAAAAATATAACAAGAATAACACTTTAAAAAAATAAAATTAAATATATTAAAAATAGTTCTCCATATAAAATTAGAAGTTAAACATAGATTATCATAAATGAATACAAAAATTAAATATTAAAATAAAATTTGAATTAACTGTTCTAACAACTTTTATTTCCTTTCTTTTAAAGGGAAAAAAATTGAGTTAAGACAAATATAAAAACACTAATAAATATAAATATTTTACTAATATGTTCATAATAATATATTATTAAGAAAATATAAACCTTTTTAAAGCTAATTTTATTATTAAACATTCTTAAAAATTGAATAATATTCAACAAAATATCTCTGGAGTTTTTATAAAAAAACAATATAATCCTTAAAATATTTCTATTATTCATACTATTAATTATTATATATTTGTTTCATCATTTTTGTATTATCTTTATAATTTTTTATAATTATTTTTTTTAAATTTTATTTTTATTCTCTTATCTTTTACGTATTACTAAATTTTTAATTGAAAGATAAAAATGATATATATAGAAAAAAAAGTAGATTAGGAAAAATATAGAGGATTACTCTAAAGATTTTTTAACTTTATATTTTCTTTTTTATTATTATAAATAGGCAAATGTTAATTAATTGAATTGAATAAATTCTATAAATTAATATATTATTTTATTTATATCAATATATTATTTATTTATTAATAATAATATATTTTTAATTTAATATAAATAACATAATTTTTATTTTTTTCATTTTGATTTATTTTAATAAAATAAATTAATAATTACAACAATTGATTTTATATTTAATTAATAACAAATAAATTTTTAATTATTAAATATATCAATGAATAATCAAAAAATAAAAATATCAATTGGAGTGATTGGTGATAATTTTACTGGAAAAACAAGTATTTTAAATGTTTTTAATAATAAAAATTTTGAAAATAATATATCACCAACAAATGATGTATATTCAATCAAAAAAATAATTAAAAAAAATAATGAAAATATAAATATACATTTAATAGATATTCCTGAATATGAATTTTATAGAATAAAATTTTTAAATATAATTAAACATTTATTAGGATTAATTTTTGTCTATTCAATAACTAGTAAATTATCTTTTGAAAATTGTCAAAAATGGATAAAAAATTTCAAACATAATAAATTTAATAATATTCCTTTAATTTTAATAGGAAATAAATGTGATTTAATTGAAAAAAGGGAAGTTTTAAAAGAAGAAGGAGAAAAATTTGCAAAAGAATATAATTTTAATTTTTTTGAAAGTAGTGCACTGGATAATATAAATATTCAAGAACCAATTAATAAATTAATCGATATTATTTTATCTCAAATTGGGAATAATTTACATATAAAAAATATAAATCTTAATTCAAAGTCATTTAAAATTTTAATATTAGGGGATAAATTTACTGGAAAATCTAATATAAAAAATAATATTAATACAAATTATACTTTACCTTTAAATAATTATAGAATTTCTATTAACATTGATTTAAAAGAAATTAATTTTGAATCAAAAGAAAGAGATGATGAAATAAAAAAAGTTTCAGGAATTATTTTATGTTATTCATTAAATAATATAAACTCTTTTAATAAATTAAAAGAATGGATTAAAACATCAGATTTAAATGAAAAAGATCAATTTTTTGTTCCAAAACTTTTGATAGGAAATTTAATTGAAAATAAAACAATTAATATTTCATTTGATGAAATAAAAAATTTATCAAGAGATTATTTTTTACAAAATTATGAAAATTTTGATAAAGAAACATTTAATGAATTTTTCCAAAATTTTATATATGAAATGATTTTATATAACAAAGAAAATAAAATTAACCCAAAAAAATATACAATAACCAAAAATAATGAAAAATTTATCTTTAAATCTATTTATTTAAACAATATTTCATTAAATGATAATATTGAATGTTTTGGTAAAATAATTTATGATATTTGGAATAAAGAAAAATATAAAGGTTTTATTAAAAATGGAAAAAGAGAAAAAAAAGGAATAAAGAATTATCCAAATAATCTCACATATATTGGAAATTGGTTAAATGATAAAAAATCAGGTTATGGAATTATAAAATATGGGGAAAAAAAAAAAAATTCTAATTTATTGGAAAATGATAAAAATAAAAATAGTATTGAATTTACATTTAATAAGAAATATAAAAATAATTTTGAAAATAAATTATCAGAAAGTAATAGATATAATTTTGAAAATAATTCCATAATTTTTAAAGGATATTTTAAAAATAATAAAAAAGAAGGATATGGTGAATCTTATGAAAAGAAAGGAGATATTTATAAAGGTAATTGGGAAAATAGTATGAAAAATGGTGAAGGTAAAATGGAATATAAAATAGGAAAATATATAAATAAAAATATAAATATAATATGTAAAATATATAATGGAGAATGGAAAAATGATAAATGGAATGGAAAAGGAATAATTACTTTAGAAGATGGAAGAATAATAGAAGGTTATTTTATAAATGATAATATTGATATTTCAAAAAATTGTAAAATTACTTATAAAAATGGAAATATATATTATGGTTTAATTAATAATGATTATAATAAAAATGGAATAGGAGAATTAAAATTTTATAATGGAAATATTTATAATGGTAATTGGAAAAATGATTTAAAAAATGGAAAAGGAAAATATTATTATATAAATGAAAGTATATTTGAAGGAGAATGGGAAAATGATAAAATAATAAATGGAATTTTTTATTCAGATAAAAGTGATTATGAAATTATAAAAAAAAAAAAAAATGAAGTTGAAAATGAAAATTTGGAAGAAGTATTTAAGAAAAGATTAATAAAAGGTATAATTTATGGAGGTCATTTTATAAATGAAAGTTTAAATGGTAAAGGAATTTATATTATTCCAAATGAATATTGTTATATTGGTGAATTTATAAATAATAAAAAAAATGGAATAGGAAGAATAATAAATATTGATGGAATTATTTATACTGGTGAATGGAAAGATGATAAAAAAGAAGGATTTGGAAATATTATTTATTTAAATAAAGATAATTATATAGGAAATTGGAAAAATGATAAAATTGAAGGAAAAGGAATATATATGTTTCAAAATGGAAAATTTATTGAAGGAAATCAAAATTTTACTAATAATGATTGGAATAAATTAATATTTGAAATAAAAAAATTGGAAAATTTATTGATGAATAGTAATAATGAAATTAAAACAAAAACAAAAAAAAAAAGTAATAATAAAATTAAACCAATTTTAAAATGTAAAATTAGATAACTATTATTTAGATTAACGAATCTTTTTAAATATTTTTATAATGATATTGAGCTTTTTAATTATTTAATTTGTAATTAAGAGTGAAAAATAATATAATGAAAAAATAATTCTTTTGATAATAAAAAATAAAAAAATTATTTGGGTCTCATTAATTAGATAAATCTTATTATTTAAATAAATAAAAAACATTAAATATTATTATTTAATTTAAATAAATTATTTGATTTATTTCAATAAAGAAGCAATTATCTATTCAAAATCATCATATAATTCTTCAACATATTTTTTTGGTTTTTTTTTTTTTAAAATTCTTAAACGATTATTCATTTCTTTTTCATCATTTTTTATATTTTTTATTTCTTGTTTTAGTTCTTCAATTTTATTTTTATTTTTTTCAATATATTCCTCAATTTGATTTTTTTGTATAATTGAATCAATATTAATTTTTTTTACATTTTTATATTCATAAATTTTTTGGTTTATATCTTTTATTTTTTGTTTAAGTATTTGAATTTCTTCTTTGTCTTCTTCAATTTTTGCTTTAACTTCTTCTTTTTCATCTAACATATCCTCTATTTCAACTTTTTTATTTTCTAATTCAACAACAAGTAATTCAAATCGTTCTTTATAATCAATTTTTTTCCTATTAATACATTCATTTTTATAATGTTCAAATAATTTTGAATATGGAATTTTTTCACTACATCCTTTATTACATTTAAATATTAAAATTTCACTTAAAATATTTTCAAAAAGTTTATTTGGTTCTAATAAACATTCTACACAACGAAAAGGACAATTATTATTATTTTCTAACCATTTACCAATACATATTTTACAAAAATTATTTTGACAATTAATACATTTATATGGCTCTGATATTATTCCATTACATATTGGACATATTATAAATTCCTCAAGTTTATCATATTTTTCTTTATTGATTATATTGAAACTATCTATAAACATTTTTTTTGTTATTTTATAATAATCTTTATATAATATTTATTCTATATTTAAATAGATTTAATTAGTTCTTAATTTTTTAAATTTTATTTTTACAAAATTATTTTAATTTGAATAAATTAATTATTTTTTTCATTAATAATAATACTTTAATCTAAAAATAAAATTATTTTATCTAATAAGACTTTTTTCAACTGGATGTATAATTTTTGCTCCTTGTTTACTATTAAATAGATTTTCATTAAATTTTAAACTTTTTTCTAATATAATTTTCTTATTACAATCACCTTCAAAATTTTCTCCATTTTTCCATTTATAAATTCCATATCCATTAATTTCACCATTTTTAAAAAGACCATTATAAATATCACCATTTTTAAAATACATTATTCCTTTTCCATTTTGAATATCATTTTCCCAATTTCCTTCATAAATATTTCCACTTTTATAACACATTTTTCCAAAACCATTTTTTTTTCCTTTAATAAAATTACCATTATAAATATTTCCATTATTATATTCTTTTTTAAATATTCCATTTATATTTTCATCTAAATCTTTTATTGATTTAATACAATTTTTAATTAATTTATTTATGTTTAAATTTTCTTTTGTTGAAATTTCTATTAAAAAATTTGCGTTTAATTCTTCTGATAATTCTATTTCTCTTTCTTTTGAAATTTTTCTTTTTACACTTAAATCAATTTTATTTCCTACTAATCCAATAATTGTTTCACTTCTGTGTAATAATGAAAAAATAAATTTATAATAAAAATTAGATATTTCATTTAAACTTTCTTTATTTGTTATATCAAAAATGAAAATAATTAATTTTGTATCAGGTAAATAAAATTTAATAATTTCTCTATATTTTTTTGAACCAGGTGTGTCATAAAATTCAAAAAGAATATTTTCATTTTGATTTATATCAATTGATTTAATTTCATTTATTAATGATGTTGTAGTTCCAGTTTCATAAGGTTCTTCTAAAGTTGTTAATCTTTGAAATAAAAAAGTTTTTCCGACATTTATATCTCCTATTATTAATGTTTTAACTGAACTACTCATTTTTTTTTGATTGAAACTTTTTATTTTCCTTCATAATTAATTTTTAATATCAATTTAAATTAATTATTATATTAATTAAAAGATTTGTATTTATATTATTCATATTATTTAATAAAATATAAATTTTCTTTTTACATTAGTATTATAATTTGAAACAAATATTACTTTATATTTAAGAATGAAATTTAATTAAATAATTCTTATATAATTTTTTTTAAGAAACAAATAATATAAAAATTTTAAATTATTATAAAATAAAAGTGATAATAAATATTATTCATTCAAAAGATGAAGAGCTAGTAAAATGATAATTTAATATCAAAAATAAGAAATATAAACAATTATTAATTCATTCAATATAATTTTTTAAATCAATTATGATAAAAAAAGTAATTTAAAAATATGCGAAAATATTAATGAATTCCTTAATAGAAAATATAAAGATAATTAAACTAACTTTAAATTAATAATTTATATTTTTCAAATTATAAATAATATTTTTAATGTTTTTAATTTTTCATTTTTCCCTATTTATTTTCATTTTTGCCTTTTATTTTCTTAATTAAATAAGTTAAAATTTTAAATATATATATTCTAATATATATATATTATTTAAATCGATTATAAAATAAATATTTTTTTAATTATTAGTTATTTATCATTTAATTTAATAAATGATATCTCTTAAAATAACTCTTCTAGGTGAAAAAAATGTTGGTAAGACAACGTTAATAAATCAGTATGTAAATCAAACTTTTCTATTTCAAAGTATCAAACATCCATTAAATGAGAGTAAAAAAAAAGAAATTATCTTAAATAAAAATAAAATTGGATTAATTATTAATGATACCTCAGGAGAATTAAAATATTTAAACAAAACTAAAATACTATTAAAAAGTACAGATATTGTTTTTTTAATGTATGCTGTAACAAACAAAAAATCTTTTGAAAGATTAAATTTTTGGAAATCATTAATACCAACTTTTCCAGAAGAAAAACCAATTTTTCTATGTTTAATTGGAAATATAATTGATTTAAATGAAAATGAAGAAATTTCTTTTGAAGAAGGAAAAAAATATGCAAATTCAATAAATGCAATTTATAAAAAACTAAATTTAAAAAATTATAAAGAAGTAGAAAATACAATTAATGATATAATTAATAATTATATAGAAGTTAATCAAATTAATTTGAATACAGAAAATAACAATATTCAAAAAAATAATAATTCAGAAGGAATTTTCAAATATTCAAATGGAGATTATTATAAAGGAAAAATTATAAATAATATGAAAGAAGGTTTTGGAAAAATGATATATATTAATGGAGAAGAATATGATGGAAATTGGAAAAATGATTTAAAAGATGGATATGGTATTCTTAAACAAAATAATTTAAAATATGATGGTGAATGGAAAAATAATTTAAAAAATGGAAAAGGAATAATGAATATATATGATAAATTATATTTAAATGGAATTTGGATGAATGATATTTTTATTAAAGGGAAAATTATTTATATAAATAAAGACGAATATGAAGGAAATTGTATTAATGAAATTAAAGAAGGAAATGGAATAATGAAATATAATAATGGAAATAAATATAATGGATATTGGCAAAATAATATGAAAAATGGATTTGGTATAATGAAATATAATAATGGAGATATTTATGATGGTAATTGGGTAAATGATAAAAAAGAAGGACATGGTGTAATAATATATAATTATGGAGAAGAATATAATGGTTTATGGAAAAATGATAAAAAAGAAGGTAATGGTAAATTAAAAATGAAAAATGGAAATATATTTGAAGGTAAATGGATAAATGATATTCCTATTATGAAAGGTAAAATTAAATATAAAAATGATAATATATATAATGGTGATTTAAATAATTTTTTAAGAAATGGAAAAGGAGAATTAAAATATAATAATGGTGATTTATATGAAGGAGATTGGAAAAATGATTTAAAAGATGGAAAAGGTAAAATGATATATAAAAATGGTGATATTTATAATGGTTATTGGAAAAATGATTATTTTTTTAAAGGAAAAATACATTATTCAAATGGGGAAAAATATATTGGTCATTTTAAAGAAAATGTAAAAAATGGTTATGGTACTATGACTTTTTTAAATGGAAATGTTTATAAAGGATTATGGTTAAATGATTTAATGAATGGAGAAGGAGAAATGAAAATAGAAAATATTGGAACTTATAATGGAAATTGGGTAAATAATGTTAAAGAAGGTAATGGAATTATGGATTATATTAATGGAGATGAATATTTAGGAAATTGGAAAAATAATAAAAGAGAAGGATTTGGTGTATTAAAAAGAATAAAAGGAAATATATTTGAAGGAATTTGGGAAAATGATAAAATTAAAAATGGGAAAATGCAATATTTAAATTCAGAAATTTATGAAGGAGAATTTGTAAATGATAAAAGAGAAGGTAATGGTAAAATGAAATATAATAATGGTGATTATTATGAAGGTGAATGGAAAAATGATTTAAAAGAAGGTAAAGGAATAATGAAATATAATAATGGTGATGAATATAATGGAGATTGGAAAAAAGATTTATTTAATGGTAATGGAATAATGAAATATAATATTGGAGAAGAATATGATGGAAAATGGATTAATGGAAATAAAAATGGTTTTGGAATAATGAAATATATAAATGGAAATATTTATGATGGTGAATGGAATAATAATAATTTTGAAAAAGGAAAAATTATTTATAGAAATAATAATATTTATATTGGTTCATTAAAAAATAATAAAAAAGAAGGAAAAGGAATAATGAAATATAATAATGGAGATGAATATGATGGAAATTGGGTAAATGATTTAAAAGAAGGAAAAGGAATAATGAAATATAAAAATGGAGATGAATTTGAAGGATTTTGGAAAAATGATTTAAAAGAAGGAAAAGGATTAATGTTATATAATAATGGATATTTTTTTGAGGGTAATTGGTTTAATAATTTAAGGAATGGTTATGGACAAATTAAAACTAAAGATAAACAATTTGTAGGTAATTGGAAAAATGATAAATTTAATAATGGAATGATAACTTATAAAAATGGAAATACATTTGAAGGATTTGTTAAAGAAGATTTAAATGAAAGTATAGGAATAATGAAATATAAAAATGGAGATGAATTTAATGGTGAAATGTTAAATGATTTAAAAGAGGGAGATGGATTAATGAAATATAATAATGGAAATGAATATAATGGTAAATGGAAAAATGATAAGAAAGATGGAAAAGGTAAAATGAAATATAATAATGGAGATGAATATGATGGAGATTGGAAAAATGATAAGAAAGAAGGAATTGGAAAAATGAAATATAAAAATGAAGATGAATATAATGGAAATTGGATAAATGATTTAAAAGAAGGTAAAGGATTAATGAAATATAAAAATGGAGATGAATATAATGGAAATTGGATAAATGATTTAAAAGAAGGATTTGGAAAAATGAAATATAATAATGGAGAAGAATATAAAGGATTTTGGAAAAATGATTTAAAAGAAGGAATAGGTGAATATATTTATAATAATGGAGATAAATATAAAGGTAAATTTAAAAATGATTTAAGA